>CALYDF020000235.1:0-26755 GCA_944474145.2 Dicrocoelium dendriticum
TAGCCGTGACATTCGCATAACCATCTTGGCAACCGGAGGAACAGTGCCGCAGACTCAGAGACGCGCGCTTTCGTGTGCGCGTGCACAGCGCACCATTACCTTGATCAGTGCCCTCGATTCCAAGCCTTTGATCATTCCGAACGCTTGCTGCTCGTTTCTGAAAAGAGTCTATGTGAACTGTGCCTCAAAGCTAACCACACGTCTGAGCTTTGCAGATCCCGAGTCACGTGCGGATTCAACGGTTGCCAGTTGAAACATCATCCTTTACTACACGAAGCCATGACGAACCAACTAACTTCACCAAGAGCTGTGGTAAACGAAACGAATGTGTCTTGTGGTCGAAGAGCTTTAGGGATTATTCCAATTCTGCTGCGTGGAATAACCAAGTCACTGGTATCCAATGATTTACTTGACCCAGGATCTGATTCGTCACTTGTCGATGAACAGCTTGAATTACCAGCCAGACCGTCAGTGGTACAAATAGCAACGGTTAACGGTGATTCAACGATGTGCTCGCAAGTTGTACGCCTGGGGTTGCAACCGCTGGAAGAAGGTAAATCACTGCATGTGGATCATGCGTGGGCCGTCAAACGAACGCCTAAGGTACGAAGGATAATACCGGATCCAGGACGCCTGCGCAGTTGGGAACACTCAAATGACCTACCGTTTATCGATGGTTGTGATGAAGGAGTCGGAGTGCTTATTGGCATGAATGTCACGGAAGCCCACTGGGTGCTTGAGCATCTGTATGAAAAACCATCAGACCCCTTTGCCATACGAAAACCTTTAGGTTTTATCCTGCTCGGACCGGTGGGGGAAAGGCGTAACGAACATTTACACCAACCCAATCAGTGTAGAAGACTCTACTTAGAGCTTTCTGGAAAGGATGTATGAATTCACTGAAGCCATGGAATTCACTGAGCCATGTAGCTCAAGACGCGGAATGTCTGTTGAGGAGAAACGCGCATTAAAGCAGATGGAGTCATCTATCGTTAATTGTGGTTCACATTATCAACTCAATTTACCATGGAACACCACATGCCCAAATTTGCCAAACAACTATCCTGTCGCTTACCGAAGACTGATGTCATTGCGCAAAAGGCTCGTTGCCAACCCAGAGTTACATCAGATTTACACAGCTGCCGTTGAATAGTACGCGTCGAATGGGTTTGTGAAAATGTTTGACCTAGGACCGCTTGGTGATAAGGAAGGCGTTTGGTATATGCCACGTCATGCTGTGACGCACCCCAACAAGCCGGGGAAGTCCGTGTCGTTTTCGACTGTGCCAGCGCCTACCAGGGTACTTCATTAAACCAACAATTGTTGAAAGGGCCCGACTTAGTGAAAGTCTGGTTGACATTTTCCTGAGAATCAGAATGGACAAAGTAGCGGTAACTGCCGATATAGAAGAGATGTTTCACCAGGTATTGGTGACAACGAAGGATAGAGACTATTTGCGTTTCTTGTGGCGGCCAAAGTGCCGATTGCACGAATCACCGGAAGCGTTCCGCATTACGGTCCATCCCTTCGGTGCAACCTCCTCGCCATGCTGCGCGTCATTTGCACTCAGAAGGACCATAGAAGATTGCAGAACTGAGTATCCGGAGTCGACGCTGAACCTGATGCAGCAATGTTTCTATGTCGACGATTGCCTGTTTAGCTGTGGTAGCCGAAAAGAAGCGGTTAGATGTTTGAAACGTTCTAATTGTTCTTTGAAGGGACTCTGCCCATTTTTGATTAACGGCATCCTACGGGTAGGTGGCAGACTGAATTGGGCACCATTGCCGTATGACGCTAGGCATCCTGTCCTGCTACCTGCCAAACATTACGTGACTAGACTAATTATCTTAGATTGCCACAAGAGAAACGATCACATCGGCGTGTCTCACGTCCTTTCTGAACTGCGTCAGCGCTATTGGATTTCGCATGGTGTTTCAGCAGTCCGCAAGGTCCTGAAGGCATGTGCACGCTGCATGATATGGAAGGCTCAGCCTTGTGAACAACAGATGCCCCCTCTCATAGAGGATCTTTGTATGGCATACCAACCGGCGTTTACGGCTGTTGGGGTTGACTATTTTGGACCACTACTGGTGAAGGAAAAACGAACAACGGGGAAACGGTACGGTTGTATATTTACTTGCCTCTCAGTAAGAGCGGTACACATAGAAAGAACGCACGCTATGGATACAGATTCTTTCTTGTGCGCCTTCTCAATATTTGTCTCGCGACGGGGCGTACCGCTGAGAGTGTACGTTGACAATGGACAGAACTTCCGTGGAGCTGAGGGTGAACTGAAAGTATAAAACGATCATGGAATCAACGAAAATTGAGCCGAATGTTGAACGACAGGAACTGCGAACAGATATTCAATCCGCCCTATGCAAGTCATCGTGGAGGAGCGTGGGAACGTCTGATACGTTCAATACGGACGTTACTTAGAGTGATACTCGGTAATCGGCTTGTTAACGATGCAATTCTTCAGACAACCTTAGTGGAGGTGGAAAGAATACTTAACCAGCGACCCTTGGTACCCAATCCCGGTCACCACGATGAGTTCGGTGCTATACCGCCCAGACAAATATTGACCTTAACAGCAGCCAGAGCACTGGACCCAGAGCAGGTACGAATTCCCCACAGGATGACGAGACAATGGCGCCAAGTGCAGCAGCTGTCCGATGAATTTTGGAAAAGGTGGTCAACTTGTTATTTGCCGATTTTGCAGATTCGTCAAAAGTGGCAAACAAAGAGGCGCCGTTTACGGAGAGGTGATCTTGTTCTAATCGCCGATGTACGCACGTCAAGAAGTCTGTGGCCAAAGGGCATAATAGAAGAAGCGAAGGCCGGGCGCGATGGACTTGTCCGGGAAGATCTGATACATACAAACAAAGGAACATTACGGACAGACGTACGATAAGTGTGTCTATTAGAGGAGACTTTGGACGAAAAATTCAGCGAGGAGGCCAAAGACGCTGAAGGAGTGTGAATACTAAATTCTCCATTCTGAACTGTACTACTGCACAGTTACCAGTGGTTCAATTTCTTTATATTTTTCCCGTTGGACGGTGTGGTACTCGAGTTTACCTGTTCATGCACAAATGTTCGGCTTTAACAAACTGATAAAACCCTGCAATTTTTCTGCTGTTGTTATAATATTTTTTCCTTGCTTAATTGTTGTGAACTTACGGCTTGCGTCTCATCGGTTGTAAGTTGTTTTACTGTGCCAATTTTATGGACTATTCGCCATTTGCGCAGACGTAACTGCTGACGTGGAATAGTTGCTGCCCGAATTAGCGAGTCGCATTACCTATCCGTGAGTTAATTGTATTCTTTTTTTGTTTATTACTGCTATTGTAGAACCAGGGTTATTCAGTATACCCATTCCGCCCACTGTCCTGCATTTTAACTGCCCAGACCTTGCGTTAAATTTGTAATACGGTTAGCCTCATACTCGCTGCCGTAACAGCAGCTATGCCCGGTTTGTTCTGCATCTGCAAACTTTAACCGTGTTAGTAAGCGCGAAAACGTCCGAGTTTCTTTTCATATACTAGAGTCAGTACGGAGGCGTTCAACGTCTTTCCGCAGAACGTTTTGCCTAGCGTCCAATAAAGACAATACCGATGTCCTAAGTTAAAAAACGTCAAGTCGATTGGGTGGGGGCGTTCCACGTTCACAGCAACCGTGGTATTAAACTCGAGCATACAAAAAATATTCTGCTAAATTAAATGCTCTAGGAGCCTTGGCACTTGGTACTGCAACAATGTCACGTATTTTCATATGGATCTATATATATATATATATATGTATATATATATACTTATACGTCTATACTTATGTCTAATTTCGTAAACGTGAACTTGAGCAAATTTATAGCAATATTTAAAAATATGGATATTTATCGAACGCCAAATTCAATTTAAAGTTAGTGCCCTGATCCAAGTTTTGCGAGTAGGAAAAAGCCAATTGAAATGCCTACATTGAGAGGCTAGCAATTTGCAAATTACCAACATTCTACCTTTATCCCTCTGTGGTACAAAAATATGCAGTGCTTGGGAATATGTATTGTTCACCTCTTCCGTTAATAACTTTGTCAGCGGTGGAAATGGCGTGTGAATTCCTTACATATGCTTATATAACCTTAGCTTTGGAGGCAACGATCATTTACCAAATTCAAGTAGCATGAAAAAAGCCTTCAGGGACCAATGCGTTTAAGTTAATTGCACGTATCTGCACTTACGTTAAAACCCTAGGCTGCATAGGTTATTATTTAAACAAGTAAAGTCCCGAGTATAGTTTAAGCCTTTAGTTAGATCTTTGGTAAACACACAATTGTTTTCAACATTAGCGGTAATACTTCTACTCAGCGAGCACAGGCCTGCGCGCGGGAGATCAGTGAAGTTTAATTCTGTACAACGAATTTCCGCATAACGGACAAACATATGAACAACCTTATGCCGTAAATGACCACTAAACCCCCTTAACTTAAATTAAGCAGATAAAGAGGACCTTAACCAATTACACCATGTAGGCATCCAAAGTTACTTATAAGCACGCAGACAACGTTGTACTCTGCAGATGTCTTGCCAGCAAAAAATTAAAGAAAAAGAACGAAAGCAAATCTCGAAAGCCAGGTTTCCTTGGCTCCATCCAGGTTTGTACTATTTTCTTAGCACCCTAGTTACTGCGGCTAGGTCTCACGTTATCATACAGTCAACAGCATTAAGGTAGGATTGTCTCTCGTCTATTCGCTGCCATTCCATCAATTTACCTTTCTTACTATTTAAGTTTACCACTCCCCTCATCTAACCAGCACACAGTCGCCCGTTAGCTTCTTATTTCTAGGTGTTCAGCTATCACATCTTCGCTGCTACGTTTGCGACACTTACGCATTTAAGAGCCTAACAGTATCACGGGGTTTTCCTGGATCAGCATACCCTAGTACCATTTTCTTAGCACGTAAATCTCGAAAGCCAAGTTTCGCGAAGCGTGAGCAACGAACGTGTTCGGCGCCTCGTTTATGGCACAAGAAAATGTAATGAACCGCTCAGCACCGTTATTTCACGCATCAGGCTTCGATGGCTCGGCCACGTGTTACGCATGCCAGCCCACCGACTTCCGTGACCTGTGTTGTTTGCTCGCCGGGGGTGTGGATGGAAGAAGAGGAGGGGTGGCCAAGCGATGAATTGGTCCAGAGGAATGAACGCCCTCACTTCTGTGCTGGCCTCGGTTGGAGCGTCTCGGCTCCCGGGTTGGGGTCCGAAAGACGATGAACACTTTTGGTTGGACACACTTGCTGATTTGGCTAGGAGTCGAGCTCAGTGGCGCTCGTGCTGTGAGTTTCTTTATCCCAACCCATCCCTCTTAGCCTCCCCCTCCAACCACGATCTCACTATTTAGCCTTATAAAATTATGCACAGTAATATTTTGGGTGCACAGCAGCCGGCTGGTAGCTTACCGGAACGATGCCCATCCGTTACCGGTAGCTCAGCCACCTTTCACCAGTGGCATTTTTTCTCCTTTTTTCTATGTATTGCGGCACAGTAGCTGAGGTGTTTCCCACCTCTAGCTAACGTGTATGATGATGATGATGATGAGGTTTCGAGAACGCGTGCCATAGTGTTTAATCCTAACCCAGCATAATTTGAAAGAACGTGATTAAAAGGCAGAGCGACATTTCTGTAAATGTGCAAGCGTATTAACAGTTTGAGGTGGTATAATTTGCACTCATCCTTGATTTTTGACCATCGCAGCTTTCACGTTATGGTTCTAACTTTGTGTATGTGCAGCATGAGCGGACTCAGAAGGCGGCGCACCTAGGATCTGAAACCGGCCGTGCGGTAGACAAAACGACATACTATATTCGGTTTATGCCTGCCGCTTGTATGTTAGCTAAAAATCTGTCCGTCAAAGCAACGTCAAGGTAATTATTGCAAAGAGCACATTGTGTACCATATTTTTAATGATTTTTAATAACAAAGCTGCATAACGCGAATGCAACTAGTATTTTATAGGTGTTTGCATAAGTTGCTTTCTATAAGTGGAAGGAGCATCTTCCACTACCGATATTAACAAACTGGAAAGCATAAGTAACCAATAAGCCGTTCCCCTATTTCCCTTTAACTGTTACGCAAAAGAAACCCTTGCAACCAAATTTCCTACAGCAATAATTGTAAGTGATCGTTCCATAAGATGTTTTTGCTAACAGCCAGTTGAAAACAAAATGGAGTGCTGCACTTCCGTAAAAGTTACAATAGTTTAGCTCTATCACTGAGTTCTCCCGGCTTAGGCTTCCTTAGCTATATTCCTTTAGCAATCCTGCGTGGTTTGCTTATCTGCGGGTCGCTGCGTCTTATCCTTTTATACTCAGAATTATTTAACAATCGTATTGTGTTCTCTCCTTTCGTTCACTGTCCTTCCATCATAATACCTTTATTAGCTCTTTTTCGTGAAGCAAACATAATTCATGTGGTCTGTTTAAAGCTGCTTCAAACCTTCCCTTTAGACGCTGCTTTATCCGTTACTTGCTCCCCTCTAAATACTAATCTGTCACTTACTCGTTTGTGACAATTATGTCATCGTAGTTCAGCTCTCTTACTGACTTCTGAGGGCTCAGGCTTCCTTAGTAATAATCAACAAGCACCCCAGTGTGGTTAAATAATTTGCGCTCCGCCGCGTCTTATCTTCTTATGCTCTGAACTAATATACAGCCTATTATTTGTTTGCGCTTTATCCGTGCGCTGTTCTTTCTTCATGATACCATTTCCAACTCTCTTCTGCTTAGCAAACATAACTCATGTGGTCTGCGCACATTTGCTCGCAAGCCTTTTCCTTCAAAACCTTTATCTAAACATGGCTCGCTGCAACGCTTGTGATGTCTGGTCATGTAGGAGTCCAGAACTTTCACTGGCATTTTCTGGCTCAGTCTAACTTAGCACTAATATCTTAGCGCAATAACAAGACTCAGTATCTAGGCATCCCTGACGCATACGCTACGACGTTCTCAGTAAAATTATTGTATGCTACTTTGCGTCTGTTTAATGTGCTTCCTTCATGTTACGTTTTTGGCTTTCTTCTAGAACTCCTTCCTAAATCATCAAGTCAGCGAACAGCCGCTCCTTAGCCTCTCTATTCTAGACGTACTCATATATCTTACTTGCTGTAACGTCTTCGACTTTGGCACTTACAAGCTTCCAGCTCTTGGACTAGCGTTCCTTATCTCTATCCAAAGTAGTAGTATCAAAGCACCTTAGCATGTAACGTGTTCCTACGCACCGCCGTGCTTCAGCCTTATTTGATACGTCTCCCACAGTAAACTTAACGTATGCGTGCACCCATCCTGTGTGCTGTCCTTTTTATGGTTTAACCGTTTTAGCTCTTTTCTGGCGACCTTCAGTATCACATCCTGTCAGTGCACAGCTTCGTTTGCTAAATGTACCTATGTCCCTGATTCGTCTGCGAAGCCTACTTTATTGTAGTTCAGCTATCTCAATGGCTTTTCGCCGCTCAGTCTACATTAGTTATATTCCATTAGCACCACAGCATGCTTCACTTATCTTCGCGTCCATGCGTCGTAGCCTCTTAGTCTCTGAACTATTTAACAACCTCACTGTCTGCTTGCGCACCTCCTGTTTGCTCTCCATCCACCACGTAACTTGTCTTGGCTTTTTCCTTATGTAAGCATATCCATGTATTCAGTGCAAGCCGCTATTTTGCCTCTAATGTTTAGATGTTCATTTATCCCCTATCCGCTGCAACGTCTTAGACGTTTTACTTGCAGGCCTCCAGCGCTCGGGCTAGCATTCCATGGCTCCATCCAGGTTTGTACTATTTTCTTAGCACCCTAGTTACTGCGGCTAGTTCTCACGTTATCATACAGTCAACAGCATTAAGGTAGGAGTGTCTCACGTCTATTCGCTGCCATTCCATCAATTTACCTTTCTTACCATTTAAGTTCACCACTCCCCTCATCTAACCAGCACACAGTCGCCCGTTAGCTTCTTATTTCTAGGTGTTCAGCTATCACATCTTCGCTGCTACGTTTGCGACACTTACGCATTTATGAGTATAACAGTCTCACGGGATTTTCCTGGATCAGCATAACCTAGTACCATTTTCTTAACACCTGCGCGACGCTGCGTATACATTTGTTCCCCAATTCTGCCTTCCTTTAACTGACAATTGTTACTTCACTTCTATTGATCAATCGTTTATTACCTGCTCAGTACATCCGCTTATTAACCAATCCTTTGTATGTGCTCTGTTTCTGCCGTTGCAGTAAAGGTTTCTGCATTTTCTCATGTAGAATGTTAGCTCTCTCGCAGGCTTTTCCAGCTCAGTCAACCACAGCGCTATTCTCTTGTACTCTTGTGTTGTCTTTCTCTCTACATCCCTCGAAAGGTTTTACTCCGTGCTTTAGTCCTATCCATCCGCTTCTTTATCAACCCTTGACCTATGAATCTTCTTCGTCGCAATCTATTTATATCTTCAATTACTTATTCCGCCTTCCCTATGGAAGTAGGCTAACTACCAGCTGTTCCTCCGCCATTCAATCGCCGTTGGTTCTTGAATTCTGACTGTTGTCTTCCCACGCAATATGTGCATCATAGCAAAGCAATACTGCGTGGTTTGCATTACAGCGCAACGCTCCGTATTTCTTGTAGATGGTAGCAATCTACCTATACGTCCATTGCTTTCGTATAACCTTTAACAGACAATGTTAACACAATCGTTTTTGCACACCGTACATCAATTTTTCTCCACTCTAAATATCATACCATAGGACATTAACAATGTTGGTTTTCATGTCTGTTCTTTGCGGCCTTGATTGTACCTCACCTTTTCCTTTCCTGCCAAGTCCGGAACTTCTTGTGGATCTAGAATTTTACCAAGACACTGCTTTTGCCTGGGACAGGAAATAATAAGCCACGGGAACCCACAAAAACATGGCCGTAAAACAGCTGGATAAAACTGCACTCACTACCACGACCGTTGTCCAGTAATGATAGCTGTACACGATGCCTTCATATTCCTGAAGTATACATAACCTGAAAAATCCAGACACAAGAAACTGACGTTTTGCTCACCTGGACATTTACAAAGACGACTCTTTGTGAATCACCCATCCTGGAACGGCCTTAGCGACTATAGCAGCCCTGGTTAAGATATCGGGACAACTAGCGGAGAAAATTGGATGTCATTTGACTGCAGAGAACCGAGTGTGAAACCAGTAGGCAAGCTGCTCTGCCAGTTGTTCATTAGTGTACAAACGATTTGCTGACAATGTTTCAGGAAGTGGTGGGTTTTGCCTGGCAAGGGTTCTCCCTATAAAAACCACAAATGTCAGTTTAACAACACTGCGACTTGGCGGATGTGACTAGCCAATGAATAAAGTCACCGCCCAAAACTACCTACTGACAAATAGACTATATTCATGGTTCAATATTTTCTTGACACTTTTAAAGATTGGGTATCCTTTGCCTACGTGTTTTGTTTTCACTACACATATAGTCCCCAGATGCTTTGCACTACGCACGCTAGAACCTACGTTATCGCCATCCATTGACGACTTTACTCCTTATGAATACTTTCGAATTTTCCGCAGCCTGTGCAACGTTCGGTTTACTTCCGATTACATACATAGCAACGCGTTTGTTACAAAACATAATTGCATGTTAAGGTTGATCATGGCTAGATTAGCGTGGCTATATATATTCGAGAATAACTATTTATTCAAATATTTATTTATGAAGGACTCCCTACAGTTATCTAATGGAGAGTTAAACAAATTGTAAACATTCGCCTGTTGTGTAAGTAGGCCATAGATAACAAGGTTATCAAACTGGTTTAAGTCGCTTTATGGAGGGCTTAAAAGCTTACTAGCACGCTAAATTTAGTTTACGCACGCGCCAAATGAAAAACAAACATATTTGTTTGTTCCACGGTTTAGTAAATTAGGTGACCTCTTTCTAGCATCGTAAACGATAGCTACGGAACACATTTTCCGAAACTATAACATTTAAAACAGCAATGCCAATGTTTATACATAATAAACTTATTTTGTCAGGTGAAACCAGTGAAAGCATAGAGTGAAGTTTTAGTTTTATATCAAGTCTCAGCGGTTTTTATGTCTAGACCGTCGGCTGTTACTCTAGGCGACGTGCTATGCATCTTTTGCCTGAAGTTGCCTAATATGTTGCAAAATACAAGTAAGACGCAAAGTCAGATTCGGATGAGTCTGGAAAGATAGGGACTTTCCTTGAAGGTTCCTTCCTGAGGTGATCATTGTAACAAGAAACGATAAGGTGCTAAGTTGCCTTGATAGCCCCGAAATAAACTATCAGGAGATGAAAACCTTACGTGCTGCCACCCAAATGAGTGTTTTTGGCGCTTAAAACCTTTAACCGTACATTCAATGAATACAAGTACTGGAAAAATGCCTGTGCTCAATAACCCTACGCGATAACGGAAGGTTCGCCCTGATCTGGTCAGAACGCCGCATGTGCAGCATTATGTGAGTTCCACGAAGACAGGGCAAATTAGTCGGGTTATATAGCCAGCTAAAGTCCGATGCAACCTTCTCTGTAAAAATGCGGTAAGTAAGGATTAGGTCCCCTCGTGACCGTCGGTAGCGTATTGAATACCTACCCAAACAAAGTAAACGCACGCATTCCGTTTGTTCCCGTCTACTTTCAATGAATTTGCTACATATACTCAAATACCTCTAAAGCTTTAATTTGTTCCGAACAAGGCATTGCGGGTATGCCTGAAGGCAGTATATTAGATGTGGCGGAACGAAAGCTAATAGCAGCTCCACAATATGTTAGCAGGTATGACCTTAAAGCAGTCTAAAGCAGTAGCTGCGACCCACACGTACACGCTGCTATCTGCCTTGCAAGATTGCACATGCACAGAGTAGATCGCGGCCAGATGCGCGGTTGTATCTTAGCTTTGTAATAGATTTAATTGGGGTACCTTATCAAATGCTTTTGTGAGGTCGACGTAAAGCACATCCACGGGGTGGCCATAGTCCACTGCATTGACCTAAGCTTTACGTACAACCAACAAATTCGCCTGACTAATAACCCGCTTCCGGAGCCCGTGTTGTGCACTACTAAACAGGTTGAATCTTTCACTCACCGTTCAACGCATATCTTACCAGCTTTTCGTTCACTTGGGCGGCGGCGCTACTCAGAATGACTAGTTATAATTCACTGACGGATGCCTGTTTTCACGTTAGCAAATATGATCGTCGACCGCTTCTTAAATTCAGAAGGTTTTGTTGAGCGGTCATATGACTGCTAGAAGCCGTTCGCCAGCGGTCCAGTTAGTTGTATTGTCAACTTACGCAGAAACTGCGGGTGAATTTAACCAAGCTCAGCAGCGTTAGAAAGCTTGAACTGACACAGCAGCCTGAGAACTTGCGTTTTCACCACAGATTATATGCAGCTGAATAAGAACGCTCGGGTACTCAAAGGACAAGTCCAACGCTGGTAAACACTGTCGCAAGTACAAAAACCCCTGCACAATGCTCACGAGGTACACAAAGCTTTTCCGAGTCCGCATAGGCACAAGTTTAATCGGTCCGCCTCAGCTTTGGAATTAACAAATTTGAACCGCAGCGCCTCTTGAAATAACAGAACGCCTACGGATTTATCGAAGCTCAGTAGGCCAAATGCTTTTTATACAACTGCTTGAGCATTCCAAAATTATTAATTGCTTTCACTGCTAGTCTCGCTGTATCTGCCTTAGGTGCTATAAATGAAGCCACACAGTAGGTCCGCTTGCACCTAGAAGGCTTCTGCAGCAGGAACGTGCCTGTGGTGCCTGTCCATGGTAGCCAAGGTAGTGTCTCTTTTCCTTTTGCAAGCAATAAGTAGGAACTGTGCACTTCTGTAGGCCAAGAATGAAATGTATCCCCTAGCGGCCACCGAGAGTTCGCTAAAAAACCCAGAAACCTTGAGAGTTATTGCTTTGTATTTAACGTACCTTATGTTTGAATAGGGCGTAACGATGCTCTAATGACATCTGGTCGGCGCACAGCTGAACGATAAGCGAACTTGAACACTGACACCTAAGGAAGAGCCGTAAGCCATAACAAGTAGGAATTATTGTAACTTGCTAGATGCTAGGGTCAAACTAGACTGCACTTCGGCGTCCATGTTTCTATTGTAAAGATCCACAAACGAATAAAACGGTACACGTAGCGCAAGAGCAAGGGTGTGTGAACCAACAATGCCTTTCACTAATTTGCAAAGAAGAACTGTAAAGTAAATTTTCGGTAGATAGCCTTCACTTAGTAATAACTTCTTGCTTGCTGTTTAGATGCGAATAAATTAAAACACCTCATTGGATGTACTTCAAAGGCTTCTATACACAGGTGCAACTCAAATCTTAGCAGAGGAAATGTTATTCACTAACGACACAGCTTAGACATTTTTACCTGTCGGCTAAAACATTTGTTTACGCAAAACCCTAAGTTCACAGCTTAGGCCCTGCTTTGCCGGACAAAGAAGCGATCCAAAATAAACAGTGCGTAACCAGAAATATTTACTTCACCTTTCTTGGTGTCCTGAAGCAGCCACATATATGTGAACGTGTGTATCTAGTTTAAACCTATTTACAAGCAGACAAATCTAGCGTATTTTTCCTTAATCTGCGCACGTTGCCCAGCAATAACTAAAGCTGTTTGTGATGTAAAGCCATAGATCGTGCGTTACCAGGAGTGGCACGGCTGCCAGCAAGAAAATCTAACAATCGGCAACATTAGTCACCAGCATATTCCTTGGTTTTTGTGTCCTTGATTGCCTCCCACAGCTTCTGCTTATCCCCTTACGGAAGGTCTGGCTGAATGCTTACATTAGAACGCTTCCGTTTAAAGCAAAGTGTGGCAACACGTTTGTTATTTTCCTGGTGGATGAAATCACACGAACTAAGCATAACCTGGAGTTTGCGGTTGAAAATGGGATGTTACCCAATCTAGTCAGTTTCATTATGGTAACACCAGGAAACCCAGGATGAAGGAGCGCCGGTACACACATTTTTAAACTACTGTAGGGCGTCCTACTTAGGAGCAGCAGAAAGAGCGGCAGTGGACCCTACTGTGTCAAGGAACATCACGCTGCAATCCATGAAAGGACAAAATCGATGGGTATAAAAACCACACTTGTTTTTGAGTTTGCACGAACGGCAGTCCGCCAGGCCGCAGGCAATGTGGCAGGGCACACTTTTCACGGCGCAGCTGAACCCACTTTCTTATCTTCCTGCATCTTTTACCCATTTTTACTGACGCCGCTCAATCTAGCCTAAAGTGTACGAGCACTTTTTTCCGATTTTTCATTCCTCCTACAGGCCTAGTTGCACGCGCCTCAATGTCGATGTCTGCCCCTTGAAGACAGAGTGAGATGTTTGTGTTACGCACCACCGCTGTTTGGTTAGCACGCGTTGGAGACATCTGGTATTTATTATCCCCTACCCGCACAGCCTCAAGGGTAGCTGAGGGGAAATTCGGAACAAATTGGTAATTTTAGCTCATGCGCCAAGCGCATGAGCGTTTTCTTACATCTAGGTTGGGGTTTGGAGTGTTTGCGCATTTCCTTAAATTCCTTTGCTTGTACTTTGCAAGCTTAGAACCCCTGACTCATTTTCCTTTTGGGGAGGGTAAACAATGCCGTCCGATGCATTTGAGTCAGTTTTCTTCCCTGGAACTGGAGAGTCCAGAGAGCTGGTAGCTCAGAAAAAGATGGATTGTCAGTAAAGTAACTGTAAGATATAATGTCCCCATTCATAATACTTTTGGATTTTACAAATGAAACTAATTTATTATTTCCAAAGGCACTAGAGGAAAGCTTGGATAAGGTCCTCGTAGCAACTATGAACATGGATGACAGTGCTTTGAATTTTAACACAGGTCATAGCCGGGTTCATCGCTTTCTAAGCACAGAACTCAGCACACATAAAAAGCAAGTTTTTGCTAAACGATTGCAATTTGTTCTTGCTTGTTAAATAAATAAATAAATTTTTATTCTCGACAATGCTAGGCACACCTTTAATGGCATGATCATATTTAGCTAACATAGTGTGATCAAATTGTACAAAAGGACATATTTGGCATGAAAGTGTATGTAAGTAAATGGGTGCATATACGTAAGTTATTGTGTAGGAATGTAGCTTGTGCTTTTGAATGCGCGGCAGAATTTTTGACTGCTTGTTGTTTCCAGGAATGTGAGAATAAGCGTTTGATTTTCGTGGGTTGGATAGCATTTTTCAAATATTCATGGGCCAGTGACTTTAATTTGTAGCGAGTCACATCCGCCACGTCGCAGTGTTGTTAAGCAGACATTTGTGGCCTTTTATGGGGAGGACGCTTGCCAGGTGAAGACCCACCACGTCCTGGAACACTGCCGCGGAACTATTTGCTGGAACAGTTTAAACCCGAACCACCCAGCTGGCACCACAAGGAGGTTGCTTGGCTAGCCAGGCTGGTAGGTTATTCACGCTGCAAAAGGTAGCAAACACCACCGTGCTTACTATTATATAAAGCCGTAACTGACGCTGATCAGATAAAATAACCACAATCCGTAGTTGACGACTCAAATGAAGACCCAAGCAATTAATCCCGTAAGTTGTTAGCGAAACGAACAACATTAAATTTTAGGACGGAGCAAATTTTAAAACTAGGTGCAGTGTAGTACAAGATTAACAACGAACGTCAAAGCAAGGTTTAGAAAAGACTACAATAAGAATAACAGCATAATTTTTATTAAAAGTCAAGGAGACGCTTTGTCCAGTATCCTCTTACTCGGTCCAAGTTAAGGATTTGGTGAAATCTGACAACAGTCAAATTTCGCTTTTATGAGTGAATCAACCACAATTTTTCACCATATTTCAGCTTAAATTCTTAATCCGTATGGCAAGCAGCAATTCGAGTTACTGCGTGGTAGTCACTGGGAGGAAGGTTAATAGTTGGGACAGTTGAAACGACAGGAACCGCGCGGTTAAAGTTTGGTTGTGATTGCAAGAGACAATTATTGAGCATGTTTGATGATTGTACATAAGCTGTACTATGCAGAATGGGTGTAAAATAGTTAGATTGCAAAAGGCGCATTTTATTTATTTTGTTCTATGTAACGGAATTAGTAACTAAGAAAATTATTGCTAGGTTATAGCAATAGACTGAAAACGAATGTTTTCGCACCCGTAAAACTCGCTGGTCTGTAAGAGACAACAAAACTAATCATTTGGTTTAGTAAGCCCTGAAGAAGCCACCACGATTGGTGATGAAACGTTTACAAAGAAACTCCTCAGATTGGAAAACAGAACAAAATCTTAACAGACCACCGGAGGTACAGGTATTCCGCTTTATAGCTTAAAATATACCAAACTACTATATTTGTTGAAACTTGTGGTGATCTGCAGCTGATTAGCTTTTATATCAGACTAAAAATTTCCCTAGCTCCTATCATATATGTATATTTTAGAACGTTTCCATGCATTTATTGGCACATTTATTTAGGCGGTTACTTTATTGTTGTTCGTAGAGTTAGAACTAGATTATATCCCCAACGTTGCAACCAGCTGTTTTCTGTTAATCGGAAGCCGTCGGTTAGTTAAACCTTCAGTTCATAAAATAGCAACACATTGATGGTTCTCGAGTTAAGCGTTGCAATGAGCTAATCAATTTGTAGTAAACTTAGGATAAACTACAAGCAAATCATAGCTGCTACATATAAGTTGTCTCATAATTATGTTATTTAAAATGAGGATCCGCTTTACCTAAATACGTACTAATTGCCCTCGACAAGAGGCATTTATAACCGCAGCCTAATTAGTGTGTTTGAGGTAATATACCTACGTATAACCTACATAAATATAAGTTTGTACAGCCCAGTAGTAGTTTGTATATTTGCCGGTTACTGTAAAATAGTTCACGTTTATTTTAATGCACAGCTATTCTTGGCAAGCGGACTAACAATAGATTTTAAGCAGGCTGGTTGAAAAACCATCCTTATTTCTAACTGTGTTTCGTATTAATCAGCGAGGCTTTCTGAAGACATCTGCGCTTATTTATACACATCCCAGTTTAGCTAATGAGGCGAATAAGCAATGCTTATTTTTAAATGCATGTATAAAAGGTATCTGAAAATGAAAGTAAGTTCGGATACACTTACATGCACGCATGTTACAACAACTTGCAAAATGCGAACCGTTTTATGCAGGCAATGAGCCATTGCATCTTAATTCTCATAGTATTTTGTTGAGTGATCTTAACGGAGAATAATTCGGTTGCGTGTAAGATGGTTATATAGAAACGGAACCGTGTAAATTATTATGCTGTTGCTATATGCACTTAATCATGAAAAGGCTAAGAAGTATGACGTTTTCTGAAATCAGGCAAATATTTAGGGCGGTTTGATGGACGGTTTTCCGTCAATGCCGTAGCTTTTGTTACCAGGTTTTGCTATAGAAACCAAAGACCAGGCACAGGAGAACAAATTACACATGAAAGGCGAAAGATATGCTCAGTCGCGTCCTTTTACATAGGCTGCAACAACTTGGCTGGAGAAGGTAGGCTTCCGGTTGGCTGCAAAAATTATAAATCTTCGTAATTATTACCATGTAGGCAGAATAAACGGAAATATAGTAATTCATAACACTGACGCAGTGAATACTAAGATACACCTAATAGAGTTAAACTGCTTGCGGTTAGAATAATTTCTATACATCAGGCCGCAAATCACAAGCTTTTCTGTTATTCGTTATTTTTTTCTTCTATTACGATCTCAAATAAAGTGAATACATGTTTACAGCATTACTTCCTTGTGCCTGATATGTAAACAGGTATATTTTTGTTGTTATAATTGCTGAAGCTAAATACTTGTTTTCGGTTATTTCCAAAATGCAGTCGAACTGATAAGGTGACACACAAATAACATTTGCTTGTACTGCCCAAATGAATAGCTAAATAAACAATTTTGAGTAAAGCATCTGCTGTCATCTTTAAAAGAATGAATTATTAGCTGCCATATTTGAACTTGTACTGGGCAAGTTCATCACTGTACATTAGACAAATAAGTTTGATTCACAAACCTGTATTAAAATACAGTATATTATCTGACTTAGCTAAATACTGCACACACAATTGGTGCCCGATCTTCAGCAAAATGTTTACCACCGTAACAAAATTGAACAATAACACGAGAGCTCCGTTAGGATACCTGAAAGACGCTGATGCCATTTGAAGATACATTTAGAAGTTACGCGTGGATTGACCTCCAAGGTAAACTTTGTCAATCCATATGCCTTTGCCCTTGCAGCCATAGCATGTGTAGATCAAAGTTCTGCGACTATCTTCAAAAACTATATTTATGAGTCTGTAATTTGGTACGAAATTAGTGTAAAAATAGTATCACTGAGATCTTTAAGGATTTAGTTAATGCTAAAAGGGATCTTGCTTTGCTTTTTTGGTTGATGTTAAATGAGGATTATTTATTCGGGGATATGAAAGTTAAGTCAATCATCAGTGTGCCAGTGCTGGGGGTAGCAAAAACAAATATTTCCATTCCGCATACGATCCACGCGATCGGAATAACCGAGGGCTGCCTAAAGCTAAGCCGAGGTTTTCATAAGCGTAACGTGTTGCAACCCAACGACACAGCGGGTTTAGCAAACACAACTTTTGAGCTCCATTCCGCACTACCATGCTTTGTTCTCGGGTTTCAATATGGTAGTTTTTAGGGCGTTAGTGGTAAATACTAGGCTCTGAGTTTTGCCTCAGCGTACGCTTTTACCACCTGCTGATTCCCAACGATAACCACACGGCGGTTGTGCTCTGCCAGTCTTTGGAGCTGCAACACCGAACTATTTTCTATTCTGGTACGGTCCTGGCGATAGGACCGAAAGAGGTTTACCGCAAACCATTCCTAGGTCTTAAAAATGGTTGTGTTTCGCAACCCAACGACACAGCGGGTTTCCTAACTTCATCTATCGATCCAATCTTGTTATGTATTCTTAAGATCGTTGGGTGGGATACTAAGAAGTTGATTGGTAGTTGTAGTTAAAACTGCAACCGTTGCAAGCTGTTGGAAGAAAAGATTTGAAGGCTTACCAAGCAGAATGACATCCAATTGAGCAGTGATAAGAAGCGAATTGGTTGATAGTGTTGAGGTTGCATCTCTTGCAGGCTGCTGGAAGCTTGGTAGACTTATGGGTTGACTGCACGCTTGCCTTCCTTGTTTGCTTGCCCAGCTGGCCACACGTGATGCGGTATGAAGTGTAATCGTGCTACAGCGAGCAATCCGAAGAATCGATATGTGTACGATTTTGCTTAGGATATGCGTTTGATTGTTATGGCAGTATGAGGTAGTCAGATACAATGCAGTAATTCGTATGAAGGTAAAGCTAGGACTTCTTAGCAAATAGAAGTTTAAAAGCTTTACAGCTACAAAGTTCTCGTGCAGTGTTTTTCCAGTTGGCCGTACACCCGTGGGAATAGCGTAGCTACGTATTGCTGATGTAGTCGGCGCACTGTATGCTAAGGTCAAGTTCCCTGTGTAGATATGACCATCAGTGGATCTGTAGCAATTGTTCCAAAGAGGATGGTTCCTAGTGTGGCGATGACACGATATTAGTGAGTGTTCGTTCGTCTCCACACCTGTGCGCCACTGCGGTAATCATTTACCGCTACAAGACCTTTGGACCTGTCGTTATGTTAAGGTCGTAAAATGCACGTCAATCCTGCGTTGCAGCGTGATGTTTACACTTCACTTCCAAGTGAATGATTAACTTGAAATATCAAGTGATTCTACGGCCCTGATATAAACTGCAAAGCAGCATTGCATACGCATAGTAAGCATAGAGTTTGGAGCAATTTTCTTCCATCAACAATGACTCCGGAATTACATGCTTTCCAATGAAAAATTGTTTCCGAGTAGTTTTCTAGTCGATAACAACCTGTGTCCCGGCGTGCAAACATGACGGCTTCTAAGACTAGCTGAAAAAGTGGTCCATATCAGGATTAGTGAAAGTGGTTGCCTTTGTAAATGATTTCAAACACATTGTAGAAACGTCCGTCGGTGAGACAACAGTGTTTGTCTGTTCCAACTACTCACCTGAGTTACCACAGTAAAATGCCTGTTTCGCCACTAATTATAAGTCTTGCGTTCTTTCTAGCAAGATGATGTGGCATATATAAACACTGTAGTTATTGTGGCCCCTTTAGTTGCTTCTTTGTTAAATAATGCCGATTTCATGAGGATAGCATGCTACTCTATAGACGTCATAGAGAGGTTCCATCAGGATTGACTGTGATTCTAGTCATTCCATTTGGAGAGTCACTTGTCAAAGCGTCTCAACATGTATGGGCGATCATATGGAAGTGAAGCGTAATTATCCTATGAATACATACGTTCCTATGACCTTAACATAGGCCATACATGGAGGCATTGAAGCGATAACTGATCAAAGGGTCGCCTATTGATGTGGAGACAAACAAACACTGACTAAAGTCGTGTCAACGCCACACTTGGAATCCTATTAGTTGTTGTCAAGTGATCAACTGTGATGGAAGTAAGAAAACTTAGCATTTTCGTTGTTCAGCTACAGGCTGGTCTACCAAATTCAATTGGGACAATGCCCCCCCAATGATCGTGGCAATGACAATCGCACACATTTCTATAACTAACTCGTAGCCATTGTTTAACTACGGGATACCATTTAGCTTACTGCCTGGCTACGCCTCCATGGACGACCATACGGAAGTGTAGCTTAATTATCCTGGCTAGCCGAACAACCTCATCGTGGTGCCTGCTGGGTGGTTCGGGCTTTTCCCGTTCCAGCAAACCGTTCGGCGGCAGCGTTCTAAGATGTGGTGGGATTTTGCCTGACATGCGTTCTTCCTATAAAGGTTATATATATCCGTTTAACAACACTGTGACGTGGCGGATGTGACTCGCCACTAAAGAAAGTCACTGCCACTTCCCTTTTCCGGAGGATCATTTACACATCACGAACGACATTTGCTTCAAAGCGTGCCACTGACTCCCCTTTGATGGCGAACACAACGAACAAAAACACACAGAGTCACATTTACCTACTTTTACTACATGGCCCATCCAAATACACCGTTAAACATAATTTTGCATGTCAACACCCATAAATTCCTATACTATTTATCAAAATGCACTAATTTGTGCAACTGCCGATCATACATGTCTGTATTACCATGATCATGCCCTTGATGGTGTGCCTCGCAATGACGAGAATAAACTATTTATTTATTTATTTATTTATTTATTTAATTATCCTATGAATACACACGTTTCTATTACCTATACATTAGTCCAGAAATAGAGACCATGGAACGATAGCTGAGCAACAAATTCGCCTATTGGTGTGGAGACAAACGAACACTGACTAACGTCGTGTCAACGCCACACTTGGAATCCTACTAGCTTTTGTTGAGTCATCAACTGTGTTGGAAGTAAGGAAACTTAGCATTTTCGTTGTTCAGCTTCAGGTTGGTCTACAAAAATCAATGTGAGCAATGTCCCACATGGTCGTCGCAATGACAATCGTAGGAAAATTTATAACCACTTAGGAGCCGTTGCTGAAATACGGAATACCAGTTAGATGATTGCCTGCCTACGTCACCACGGGCGACCATATGGAAGTGAAGCCTAACTCTCCTGTGAATACATACGTTTCTATTACCCTTATATAAGGCCATACATGGAGACGCTGAAGCGATAACTGTTTAAAAAATTAGCCTATGGGTGTGGCGACGAAAGAATACTCACTAACGTCGTTTTAACGCTGCACTTGGAATTCTATTAGTTTTTATAGAATCTGCAAATGTGATGAAAGTAAGCAAAATTTAAAATTTTCGTTGTTCAGCTTCAGGTTGGTCTACCAACTTCAGTGGGAACAATGTCCCCCACGATCGTTGCACTGACAATCGCACTCAATTGTCTAACCGCCTAGCAGCCATTGCTGATCTGCGGAATACCAGTTAGAACATGGCCTGTCTACGCCACCGTGGCAAGACCGCTGAATAAGCCACCACCAGGTAGCCGCTAGCGATCGCTAAGTATAGACCGCTTCATATGCTGGTTTGTTTGTCTGTCAGCACTGGTTACGTCTTAAGCTTTAAATAATGTGGTAGTTAGCATCTCCTCCCTTAACAGGCAGCCCGATTTGCCTATTGGTCGGTTTCAGGTTGGAGACCAATCCTCGAGGTTTACTTCAGATGGACTTCAAGACAGACCAGAAGGTAGTGCTCGACCAATTTAATTGGACTGCCTGCCGCTTAAGCTGGCGGCTTCTAACCGACGTCCCATTGGTTTATGTCCCATGACCAATGAGAGTGTCAAGGACGCCAAATCAGCGTTCCTGGCCTCGCTAACTTGAAAGTACGTCACGCGATTTCGAAAATGCACCACGCTAAAAGCTTGGTACAATAAACTAACATGCGTGTAAAATGGTATAGATCACTGATATCTCCTTGAGTTTTCAAGGTCATAATGTTATTATGTCACTATGCCACTGGGGAACGTCGAGGCCGACAACCGCGGTATTTCGAATACGGGCTGTTGCTCAACGGGAAGGTTGAATCAATATTACGCGCGAAATCAAGTTACTGGTCTAGAATTTTCGGTACATCATTGTCCAAGATATGCAAATGGGAAACGCTGTTATAATCCTGCAAACAATCTATGAAAAAGAATGCTTAGTTAAAACTATTTAGTGTTTTTGGGAAAAGCAGAAGGTTTGGTTTTAATAAGTGGTTATGAAAGGGCAAATAATCAGCGTATATAAAGAGGTGTATGCTCTAATCGGCAATAGTTCCGCGGGCGGTAATGGCAGACTCAGTGGTTAAGACATTTACAAGAAATTTGCATGCAGCCAAAGATGCTGTGCTATTGCCGTAGCCTGAGGCAATGTTAAACAGACATAAGTAGGCAAAGAACAGGCGGAATTCGGATAATCCGTCTGTTTCTTGGTATGCCATGTTATATATGTGATAAATGACGGAGCTTACCTGCAAGCTATTTAATAATATGAATTAGCTTTCAAGATGACTTAGTTAGAAAAAAACAGTAGACTGTGATTAGGTATACATGGAAGCTAAGGCTTATCCTCGGACGACAAAGCGATGACGAAGCACTTATGCGTTCAGTGTATGTATAACATGAAACGGCCTATTAATTGAGCTGGTGGCCAGTGAGTAAAATATGTTGCCGGCTCCATTTATTGTCTTCCACCAATGCTGCAATGTAAATTGAAGCAAAAAGTGAACTGAAATAAGCTGGCTGTTCTTAAATATTAGTGCTTGCTAATTTCCCAGAAGGTACCACCGTAATGTTGACATATGAAATAGAGCCAACTGACTACTGATAAAAGCTGGCAGCCGGGTATTATTGGATTTTCCTAGCTGTAGTTGGGCTGTCACAGCGATGCTAGCATATGCAAAAGAGCTAACTGACTACTAACATAAGCTGGCCGTTCTCAAATATTGAAGGTTGCTGGCTCCACAAAAGATGTCACAGGCATGCTACAGTATGCAATAGAACGGACTGACTACTCAAGTAAGTTGGCGGCCGGGAAGTATTACGTGTTCCAGACGCCAGTTAAGATGTCAAAGGGATGCTACCATATACAATAGAGTTAACTGAAAACTCATAGGTTGGACGCCGGTAATTGCTGGATGTTGCCGGCCCCAATTAATAGGTCACAAAATGACATAATATGCAATGGAGGTAGCTAACTACGCACGCAAGCTGGCAGCGACCAAACAGAGGATGTTACCGGCTCCACAGAATGTGTCACAGCAATACAGCGTCAATGTAATACCAGGGTAAGGATGAACGTTACGCGGCGGAAATGTTGCTCAGGCCCATGCAAAGTGCTCACGCTGATGTTGAGGACAGAACTGGTTTGTCGCGTCAACACATTGGATCACTGTGGTCCGGGCTATCTTCCATACCATGAAAGTAAAAGTAGAAAATTAATACTGAACATACCTGGCAAAGGATGCCATTATGGGCATTTCGTGCGGACATCTGCAAGGAGCCATGGAAAGACATGTGGATACAAAGTGGAAACCGTCTTATTTGTGCATAGATAACACAGGAGAAAGAGAACTTTCTCTTACCAGTTTCACGCTATGTTGACGACTGACATACCGTATATATGAACTGCCACTAGGAATGGCGTTCTGTTGTTAAACCACTAAAAATTAAGGCATGAGCTTCGTTCGTAGAGCCACCCAATAGGCTGCCATAAGGTATGTTCCAAGCTATACCCAGCAGCTCTCAAACAGCGTGGTTTACCATTCGGGGGGAAGCATGCCGCTGCTGCACCAGAGGGTGGCCCTAAAATGCGCCAGTATGTCGTTCCCATTAGCATGCATGAAGGAAAATTGGGTTGGCAAAAGGTGAATTCACATGCAAAAGATGCAGGTATGGTGTTCCTGGTCTCCGTTGTACGCCGCACATACCTGAGGAAGCCATCGGTTGCAGTTGCAGCACATAACCCAGTTAACGATGTCACCGCTGGTTCTTTTCTATCCCCGGTATCGCGCGTTCTTGGTTGCAGGTTGCAAATGACCTGTTCTGGCGAATTTATTCACGGTTTTGTACTCTGCGTAAATGACAGTCGGGATGAGTCGGATGTGCAGGGGTGCGGTTCGGTCGACAACTGGGGCCTCTAACACGTAAGCCGACAGCGGCTGCTTTCTTTTGGTTGCTTCGGTACAACTGCTCCGCCTCAAAGAAAGCCATTGTAACCAGGTTGGTCATGGCAACGGTTAAAGCACTGAACAGCCGGTTGGCACATGACAACTTCTCCTCTCGTGTCAACACCACCTGCGGGGAGGCAGATATAGAGGGCATCGGTGCACGTTCCGCGGAGAAGGTTTCCCTATCAGATATGGGATTCTGATGGTCCCGTATTGAGCAAAGGCTTGTGTGCATAAGGAGATTACGTCTGTGGTTAACATACCAGCAACTCGTACAATGTGTACGCATGGCATATCCCACTGACTTAGGAACCATTAATCGCAGTTAATTTCATTACCAATAACAACGGTGTTGTTTTGGTCGCTCTTCCTACGCAGTGACGTCAGCTCATATTGATGTGACCGTCTCCGAAGAAATGTGCCGCATAAATATGGCAGCAGCATAATCAGAAAGGCAAGAAACCAACTCCTTCACTTGCCCGGTTCCCGTAATGGTGCATGATTTTGATATCCGCAAATTGGCTACTGACGTGGTCCAACGCGAATCCGCATCGCGTGCTCTCCATACAACTGCCTCAAAAAGTTGCAAAAGCGGTGTTCATTCGCTTAATGCACACTTAAAGTGCTTATTCTTGTTCTCTACTCTGTATGCGATGAAGGCACCCAAAGTGCGCAAATTGCGCAATCTGTGGTACGCCAAACTTCCCCCGGAGGACGATCATGTCCGACTGGGTTACGTGAACGCCCTTTTGATTTCCTACCGTTAAAACACTAAGCAGCACCCTAAGCTGTAATTAGGTATTTGTGTACACAATCTGTGCATCCACTGCTTCAGCAAAACTCTCTCTGCCTTCTTCACTTTTGACAGAGACTGGCATTTGCATGGAAACTCCAGCAGGAAACGGAAGCGGCATAATACTATCATGCGCCGTGGATATACCGGCTTAACTGCCTTTTTGCCCCAAGCCCCTATCCCTGACTATAGTCTTCGATTGCTCCTTTTTTCGATTGCTACGACGCTTACTTGCTCATCAGGGAAACTTGATTCTGAGTTTGCTAAACGGATGGGGTTTAATGGTGTTATTTATTGCGTAATGTGTGCCTAATGCGTTCAGGAACCCTAGAACGCTGGAAACTATACTGTAGCAAGCTTACTTGCAAAGTCGTATGATGGTGCAAAGTTTATACATAACTGTACGTAAGTGGTTGAAATGGAAAAAGTAGGTGCTAAAAAGCTTAAGAATGGTAGCTCTAGGTTGCCGACCAATGCAATATTTGCTGGGCTGTATGGGTAAATATGGTAAATCTATGAGGATTCATGTATAGGAAATGTTTTGAAAGTACCTGTTGTGTTGCAGTGCAGTGAGCTGTTAATGTGTTATAGGTAAAAACGGGATGAAGAGCGGAATCATTGTAAAGCGTTATGTGAGTGTGAGTACAAACACGTCCCATTCTATCAAGCAATATGTATAAATATATAGCACGTATACGTATATGTATATGCGTATATATACATATATACATATATATATATGATACTTATCTCAACTTTATTTTTAACAACTTATTTCATGTGCTCATTAATTTAAGTATTATGCCACAGTTTCCTTATGCATTGCCGATTTATTTGCTTTGTTATCTCTCTCAAGTGATTTACTGTTGCGTAATATCTGCTGTGTGGCTGCGCTTACTGTACTTGTTGACAATGTGCCTACCTATCTATTACCCACTATTTCGTCCATACTGGCTCTAGTAGGCAGCTGGTCGTTGCAGGAGGGAACAGGGTGCACAGCCTTTGTGGCAGTGTTATGATCAAAGAAATGTTCAATGCACTCAGTGTGGAGCGGACTACGGTCAAGCCACCGCCTTTTGTGCGGTTGATTCCCCAAATACAGCGTGCCTATATTTGCCTTTGGTGGAGTGGGGGCCGGCTACGTTGATGAAACTTGTCTCCCTTTCACATTCCTTCCGGTCTTATTCCGTCGGGTTTACACTAGATATGCGGTGTGTGGTCCGAGCTGTGGGTGGCGCAGCGCAAGCCAATCATGGATACTCTGTAGGCGCAGGCGTCATGCGACTGTCCATGGTGACAGGCAAATCCGAAATGGGTTGCCGCCAACCATAAATATGGAAATGAAGTTAGATCAGGATAATGGTATGTTCACAATTAAGAAATGCATACTTATGGTTACGCTTATGTGTAGGTGCATTAATTCCGATATATTTGATGGCACATTTGATGGCACATTAGAAATTGAAGATATTTCGGGAATGTCATTTTGCCTGAAAAATGTGTTTTAAATTTCTACTGGTTACTTGGTCCACAATTGCAGACGCAGAGAAAGGTTCCATTTAAGGTTGTGGACTTCGGCGGTTTGTTATTGTGATCATCAACCTTTTCATGCCAGTTTTCCTAAATACAACGTTATTGATTCATGCAAGAAAAATGACTTTGCAAAAAGAAATGGCATGTCTGCATCAAATGCGATGATTAATCATTTCGGATCTTAAAAGCCTTTGTGAGAAAAGGGGTACTTTAACAAATTAAAAATTTTAAATTAAATTGCCTCGGGTAAGGTAACTGAGTTAATCCAATATACGCGGTGAAGTAGAGAGGATGCAATTCGGTAAAGTTTACCCTAACAGATACTTAGCACGTTGTGATCTGTATCCATTTAGCTTACCTGAAGAGCCAAGGGTGTTACTTTGCCTATTGGTATTGCATTGCATTTATATTGGAACACACTGCTGGGATAAGTAAAAAGAGGTACTGCTTATACAGTGAATATTTGGAGCACAGGAAGGTCAGTTGAATGAGAAAGGATGCGCAGGACTACATGGCACTAACATACGCCATGTGGTTGTAAGGTTTTATATGATTGTAGTAAGTGGGCAGAGGGACGCTTAAACTATATGCAAATATTCTCGTCTGAGTATGGAGCGTTGTGAAAGCACATCACATACCAAGCGAGAATACCGAAAAATGGTCCATCAACTAGTATTACAGGACGAAAGGAGGAAACAATG
>CALYDF020000236.1:0-26851 GCA_944474145.2 Dicrocoelium dendriticum
TCTATAAGAAGCTAATAAATGAAATATTTGCTTTAGCTGCCAAATCTCACCGAAATTAATGTTCTGTCTGGACGTAAGCTTAATTTAGTTTTTGAATTTCTTCCGCTATGCCTAGAGGAAGTAACCTTACTTTGAAGTCTTTCTAAATAATCCATCTCAGGTGCTTGAGGAATGTGAAGGATAACCGGCCAGAACGAATGAGAACAGTTTTCATCGGCAATCGGCGATCAAAATGCATTCTAGAAAATTTGTCATCTCCTCACGATATGTTAAGACATCTGTATTAAGGAACAAACAAAAGTAGAGGCGACAATTACTTTCCGTTGTGCTTTGTTTGGAAGATATGTATGTCTCTAATAAAATTGTACCTTTCATGCAGCGATTGAATTCACTGTGATTCGTCGTACAGCTCATAATGGAAGATAACATTGCTATCAAATCTTTAGAGCTACCGTGTTGCCCGGGAATTAACGGAAATTATATTTGGTTTGTTAATAAGTACTAGAGCCAGCGTTTTTGTAACCAGTAGAATCCTTCACGATGTCCGGTATTACAAGTGTTTTGAAAAATGTGGTGAAAATCTTCAAAAATGTGCACAGGGAATGGTCAATGTGTACATTGAAAGCAGTCATGAAGTCTTGAGCGATATATGATTCTAATCTAGCAATATTGAGCTGTCTCCATGCAGTTATCTTGGCGTGCACTTTAGCAATAGTCAGTCTATAGGTTGCGAAGAATGCAAAAATATTTTCTTCACTGATGAGTAAGAGGAAGGTAATAATACTAGCAATCGGTTGCAAAACGTGCATGGGCGATCACTGTGGTTAAAAAATAAAATAGGTGCATGTTACAATAACGTTTGCAAAATCTATGTTATGCCAAATTAACTTTAGAGTACTTGAACCTAGTTGCACCATAAGAACACAGTTGGTGTTTCATTTAAAATGTTCCACTTTATCCAAAAAATATGGGGACGTTAGGGCTACGAGAAAGAGGTATGCGCATACTTGACAAATTTTGCTTCCGCCGAGCAACTTGTTACCCAACACAATGATTTCCTGCAAATTTAGCGTACTTAACATTTTGCTCCCTTTGCTTTGCATAAATACAATTGTCTGTCACTTGCGCGGAAAGGTATAACACTTTCAAATGTTAACGGGTGACGCTTACGATGACACTGTTCGTAGCCAGCCAAACAACTTCAAATAAAAATGTGAAACCTGACTGACTTATATCTGGGTTTAATTTTATTTATGTATTTGTTTTTATTTTATTTATGCATATTTACATTTACTTATATCACTCCTGAGGACACATTTTTAATAGTGTAAATGTAGTTTTTTAGGTAAAATAAAGTTGAAAAATGCACATCCGTTACTGCGACAACCGCTCGCGCAGCATACTATTTACCTTCGCTTTGTCAACGAGCAAAGCGAGGGTAAATAATTAGAACGATACGATGAAATGCCGGAGAATACATTACTATAATACGCAATATTTATTATCCCGGCTTGCAAAGGCATAGGAAAAATCCAGGAGGAGAATCCGTTAGGAATAACATTTTGGTCGAATGCGGAGTTTATAGAATGCGCAAGATAAGTCACTGCATCCAATGTGGAGCGCCTGGATCCATACGCAAACTGGCAGACATCATCTTCAGGAGCGGCTAAACAACCGCGGAATTAACAGTCTATCGCAAGTGGATTAGAAGCATAGACGTATATATAATTGCGCAATAACATTGAGATCCATTTTTGGTATTGTGGTTATAAATAGGTCTTTCTTCAAACAACCGTGACGACAACAATAGTGAGGCCTCTCTTAAAAAGACTTGCTATAGGCAGTTCAAGAGAATCTGCACACCCCTTCAAACCTAATGGTGAGAGAGAATCCGAACCGCAATCTGTGTTTGCTTCAAACGTTTAAGTTCCTTGTGAATGATAACTTGACTGAATGGCGCAGCTGCACTACAGCTAATGAAGGAGGGCAAGTATGGTGAGCTTAATGAGACATAGTTAAAAGTAGGATTCCTTTTAAACACATCTACTACACCGCTCTGACTGCAAACGCTTTCACCATTAAGCTGCCAGAGAAGCCTCCAGATATCGCGATAGTTATGTTTGTTAAAAACAGCTTCGAAAAATATATATATTCCGTGTTTGTTGCAATGTTTAGATTGTTGATTCAATTAAAATTCTTGGCCTTAGAAGGCCAATATTTCATCCTTTGAAGCCGCTGCAATAGTGGTTATAAAATTCTATTTACCAGTAGCTAAATCCTATTACAAAAAAAACGTCAAAGCAATATTTGATGCGGTACGTTAGATGGTCACATTCCAGTGAGAGTTTCTGCTCGTAGAAGACCGAAACTGTATTTAAAAAGATTCGACTGCAGACTGGTGTTATACTTAAAAGAGCGATTTCAACGTTTGTTATCTAGTAAGGACGTCTGACAACGTTAAAAACAGTCCTGCTGTATAAGACTGGACTGTTTAATACTACAATGTTATGAGGTGCTCCAATATGGGCTTTTTGTTTGGAAAATGCTGTATTGTGTTTGTGAACACCTTGTCAAACTAGATTTATTTTCTGATCGAAATAGTCACTAGGCTCACCACGGCCACCGTATTTAAGGATACTCTATTCTTTCTGTAGAAGCCGATAATAAAATAAAAAAAGCACATCCGAATTTAAGCAGCAGAATTGAAGATACGTGGTCTGCGAAAAGCCATGACCCATGCAGACTTGTTAGGAGCAAATGAATACTTAACCTACCTGGACTGATTTGAAGTCACTTAGGAATTTCGTTCGGAATTCAACTACCTGGTATCTTATAGAGCACGTTGAATACGTGAGTATTACGCTTAATGGGTGTCACCAAAATTAAGGTAAGTTATAACCCCAATAACACAAACTGGGACTTAACGGAGCGATCACAGTTGATCTACAAAATTGATTACCGAGTTCAATTACGTCATTTTTCAAATCTATATGAAACCAGTCCTTTGTAACGTAATGACTACTGTATTAGCTTACACGTTTCGCATCAGATTGACACGGAGTCCTATGAATTATCCAAAAAAAGGCAAACATTACATGCAAGTGTCAGCGGGACTTTCGCTTTGACGAGTGCAACGACTGAGGTCAGATTGTCTGCCAGCATTTTGCTTTCACTTTTTCCAATAAATCTATTACTTATTCGTCTGAAATTGTTCTTGTTTATGACCGTATTCGATGGAGAAGGGATTTAGTGCAGTAATGCGCAACTATTCAAATCGCTAACGGAGTAGCACGAGATTTAACTTGAGACATGATAAAAAATTGATGCAAAGTTAAACATAAAATATAGAATCCAGTCTTTAGTGTAAACTAATCTTTCAAGAGAACAGCAACAATCGGGTTTGTAGGCGCCACTTTTGTGAGGCTTTTCTGGCAGTAGGCGAATAATACGATAGGTTCGTGAATATTACCTTTGATAGCCCGATATTTGGTAACGGCCTAACAGAGGGAAGTACAGCGCGGCTAAATTTGAAGGTCTGTCGCTAAGGGCATGTAATACCTCAAGGTAGACTCGAAAGGCAACCAGAATATGCTACTGAGCTTAAGAAGACAATCAACTACGAATGGTAGGAGGCCATGGTACCCCAATTTGCGAGTAGCAACCAAATGCTATCCACACATGTGAACGAGTAAACAGAGTTACACCGAGAATAGCAACACAAACAGGGCCAGTGGCTTAAGGACTACTGCTGTGAATATAGTGAGCCGTCTACTCCTGCAGTTTTGATAAGTTCTTCTAACCTACGCCGCGAAAATCTCTATAAAAAGCGACATACTGCGCCGTTAATCATCAGAAACAAGGGTATATTAATTACCCCTCGCCAAAACACCGTCATATTACGAAACCTGGTACATTAAACCTGACAGATCCAAATAGTTCACGAGGACAAGGTCACCGTCCTTCCAGTCACCTCAATGTGCAGTCCCTTCCGATACAGCAGAACTCGAAACATCTTTAATAATGGTGGGAATGGAGCCACGGCCATTCCTATTTATTACATACTGGCAGACGCCACCTATGTGTTCTTAATGTTTGTGCACAATTTTCAGATGGCTAAGCTAGACAGCGGCCACGCAAACTACAAATTAGTCTTGCATTCTTAACCACCTCCTTGTGCACAGCAATGTCTGTAGTTTCAAATGACTCATTGCCCATACATTCGCACCTGTTAAGAATAGACTCGACCCAACTATTCCTACGCACATATCCTACATCAAGATTACCTGAATACAAAGATAAATCAACGAAGTGCAACAAGCTGACCACACGCGCAATAGTCCATTGCCTCTAATTATACTTTAATGTCAGTTTTGTTAACAAAACGATGTACTTTCTACCTTGTTTGCATATCACAAAGACCAACAAGCAATGCAGACTTTGGAGACTTTGTGCTTTTCCGATACATTAAAACCTATAATATTGTTATCAATCATAATTATTTACAAAAAACGATGCGGCCTATGCAAAGTAGGAGAATGTATGATATACCCACAAGATTTGCTCATTCAAACTATCAGTCCTAGAATATCTTTTGTTGTCCTACTCAGGAAGAACTTCACATATTCTACATTACAATTCTCCAAGTGGGTCAAGCACGAGTGTTATGAACATCACTTCACATTTCAAAATTATTGCTAAGATGCCACACAAAAGAAAGATCATTAGTAGGGCCTGTAACAAATCCAAGAAGAGCTGATACTGTAAACCACCACTGTGTATACATACAACTTTACTTTCCTTGATCAAAATTAGTGAGTGGATAAAATAGGCAAATGTATTAACTAGGACCACCAGTATACAGCAGTAGATATTCAATTTGTAGGTCACAAATAAACAAACATTGGCATAATACCAACTACCCGGTAGCAGCCTCAAGATTTCTGCGTTAATTTCACCATAAAACATAATTATAAAACAATACGCAAATATTAATATAAAGTAAACGCCATTCGAAGAATTAATCCGGACATTTGATTGCACTAGGTATTTCTCACTAGAAATGTTTGCAACGCCTTGGAATAATTCAAACTATTAGGCCAATATCCTCATTGGCTACAAGTAATTGCAAGCGCTTTCAGCCATCTGGAAATAAAGAAGACTAATTGATGCATGCAGAGACTGGATATTTTAGTTTACACTTATGGTGGCACAACACCAGTTTCAAGGGCAAGCATATATGGTTAAATAAGAGGAAATACAAGATAGCATTAGCTCCAAGAACGGCATGAAAAAGGAAGGAACATACTCAAGTTTAACCAAGGATAACCTTTGATCAGTGGACTGGTTAATGTAGCCGGATTATTCCTATATTTTCAAGCTATCACGTGACAAGTTTCGCACATTTTCGCTACATCCATATCTCTGGAGACATATCCGTAAAACATGCATTGCTGTTAAAACTACCAACAACTCGTGTAACATGGAATCATCTTATCAGTACCATCCAACCTGTATTGAGTTCCATCGTAAGGCTTTCAATACAATAAATTGATGGTATTCCACCTGCCTTCGTAATACTAGTAGTGCCTGGAAGGCTGTTGTCATTGATGAACGTTTACCCTGTCGCTGGCATCATGCTACCTTCAAGTCTATTGAAATAAATAGCTCAACACTATTATCATCATTGCAGCTTCAAATAAAACACGGAAATTAACCGATAAAACAATCACACACCTGGATTAAGCAGGTTATTAGAGAGAGTATTCAAGAACGGTGTGATGAAAATCATTAATACGCTGGCGCTTGTTATAACTGTAGGAAGAGTGGATCAAGTTATTTCCTCACATGGCCGAGCAATCAGAGTGGCACAGACTGCTGAAGAGGCAGCCAACATCTAACTTTGCAGGGTGTTCCAACTTTCGAATGAGAGCTACGCCACTGATATACACCTACATCCAAATCACATGTTGGCAAGTAGTAAAATAGCATTTACTGCCATAACTGTGCTGAAGAATTTGCTGTCACTATGCACACACAATTTTTCCTGAGTCCAGGATATTCATACGAGAGCGCTGAACAAAGCAGTTACAAATCTGTCCAGGCATTCATCGGGTTTCGTCCAAATGTGCTAGTATTAGCAAACTTTGCCTACCATGTAGAATCGGCTTAATTAATCATAGCTTCAGAAACAGTCATGGCTTGAATGCCACCCAACTCTCGCCCACTATGCTCCATTCCTATTCTCTCATTTATGATGAAGGGAACCATCGCTTAGGATATATTTAGAACCCATGGAATGCTACATTATAACACCCGAGCAGCATTGCTTCAGCCAACAACGATCCCGCAATACAACTTACTGGTTGCAAGCAGTATTTGGATGGAAGCTTTCGATAAAGACAGTGGGGCAGACAAATAACCTCGACTTATTAAAATAATTTGACAGACTGAACAATTGCATCACAATTCCCAGTTAAGAAAACTTTGAATCTGGGGATCCTGTCTTTGCGTGGATCGTACATTTTCTCAGGAAAGACAATTGCAGGTCGGAATTTTGTTGTCCGATTCATGTTAGTGTAAAGTTCCACAAGGTTCAGTACTGTGGCCCCATATGTTTCAGTTCGCTGTTGACCCTAAATTTGGAGCTCATCGACGACCAATGATATCACGGTGCACTTCCGCGATCCCTGGATAAAGTCTATGATTGGTCTCTCAAAGATATACATATTTTCTATTCACATACAATCTACGCTGCCATCTCTCATCAGCAGTCTCGTTTGAGCGCGACTTTGGGATAAATACCCAGTCTGATCTCGGCTATTAAGTACCACCTGAGAAGACATCAATGGCTGGAAAACGATACGTTAGTAAGTTACGAAATGTGTTTAGGTTACTTTATTCATCTGTCTGTTTGCAGTTGCAAACCAGACTGGTGTTGTATCATGTACATACTTACAAAATCACTGCTCCGTGCTGGAATCCTATAGGCTGTCTTATGGCAGAGCAAAATATTATGAGCAGATCGGAGCTGTAGCGCACTCAGTGAGAAAATATGGTTCAGATACATGGTCATTATTGATGATATATCTACTGGGTCTATTCAAGCTGACACAACATATCTGATATTTTCGACCATTAATTGTTAGACGCCTCTAAATGATTATCGAAGTAAATGATTTTGTTTTCGGGACAAGCACCGCAAGTGCTCTCTATGCAATTGTTGCTGAACTTAATACGTCCACGCTGCTGGGTTCTGTTTTTCTCAAATCATCTAACTGTATGTCGAGTTATGCCACCGGAACGATTACAGCGAACTTGGCAGAGGAAGTAATGATAACAGGGCATGGAAATCACTCGGAAATTTTAAGAATGACTCCAACATTTACCCAGTGATTTTATCTGTATTGCCAGTGAATTAAGCCCTAAGGCTGAGATTTCATTTGAAAACCTGTGGAAAATAATCCTTAAATAAATTTAATTGTATGCACTATCAATTCTACACATTAAACGCTCGCCTTGACTTTAGTATTGACAGGAGATGTATTAACCAATTTTTACTACAGGCGTCCCTTACCTTCGTGATAGATGCGGTAAACCGACTTGAAACTCATTCTACCAAAGTAGCTACCCCGATCGTGTTGTCGGCAGTTAGCATCAGCTGATCATTACACACACGTTTTGGCGGACTGGTGCAAATCATTCGGAATGGCAACCGACATGCAAGTCGGTGCGCATAAACTGAATTTTTAGCCCGCAACCAGTTTTCGCAATGTTGCACATGGAATTCCCTCGATTGTTATATTGCAGATTTGTCTGGCCATTTAACTGCATTCTCTCCAGCTAAAGTGCTTGGCAGAGAAAATGTTCCTTCGAGCAAAACCTATGTGCCTTCTTACGGTAGTTGTAACTGCAAAGCCCATAATTCCGTGAGGTTTATAAAACTTATTTCCCTACCTAACGGTCTGTGTACACGCAGTCCTGTAAGGCGGATGGTAGTCCAATGGTATATAGCAGGCCAAATAGATAAAGACTGATATGTCTCGCAATAGGAATATATACAGGTAATTTTAAACGTGACAATAAATTGGTATGGGATATTTTGATTTTGTAGACATGTATTTACATGATAATTCGTGCTTTTTCGGCGACTTGAAGAAAAATTATTGGCTTTAATGACCGGCTTTTACTCTTTTAAATCAAGCAATCGCATAACATCGTAGGATGAGACACGTTTTATCACAATTTTACATCCGTCATTGTGGTCTGCTGCCGTCACCCATAGCTCAATAACATACATCCTTGGCTGGTATTCGCAATTTCGCTACTTCCATTTCGGTAGAATTTGGCGAGTGTGCAAACATGACTATTCCTTGCAGGCTAAAATGGCCGTCTAGATTTTCCCTATATGTTTTTGATCACCTGCCTAAATCTAGCTGCGAAGTATCTCCACCAAATGAGGATAACTCACATTCTACCCTTTAGATAACGATATGTATTCTCAGGGTGCAAATATAAATGATCCCCCTAAATATTATAAAAATATTTGTAACCAAACATGAATATACATATCATCCTCATAGTGTATTACATGTAAATACATGGAGCGCATCTAATATATGTTTATTATTTTACAAGAACGTTTAACCATGGATTGTTGTAATAAATCCCGGCAAGTTACGACGAACTTTAGCTAAATGTAAATCAATAATATATTATTTTTTGAGATTTAACTTAATTAGCTAATAATTATGAATATAACATTGATATCAACATGGCAAATCTCTATAGAATCGAAAGTAAAATATCTTGTTAATTTCGGGAGAATATGCGACACACTGCTAAACCAGAACTTAATATCTACCAAATATAATTTAATTTTGAATTTATTCAAGATAGATGGCGTTAAATTTTGCAAATGTTGTATGCTTTAGGTGAAGATAATAGAAATTTAATAACCAAAGATAGTAGTTACGGAGTCTGTGGATGAAAGTAGAGAAAATCATTTGTGTTGATGCAAAAATTGTTTAATCGACTTACTTTGCCATAGGATTGTCATTCATATGCTTACTTTATTGTGCTGTAGACTTAAACACGCTATTATATTTTTCTTCCAAACATAACTGTACTCATTAAAAATAAATGGGGAAATATCCAAACTAATGGAGAATTTTCAGGCCTACAAGTAATTTGATCTCATAGAGATCGTTGAATATGTGCGTATTACGCTTAATAAGTGTCACCAAAATTAAGGTAAGTTATAACCCCAATAACACAAACTGGGACTTAACGGAGCGATCACAGTTGATCTACAAAATTGATTACCGAGTTCAATTACGTCATTTTTCAAATCTATATGAAACCAGTCCTTTGTAACGTAATGACTACTGTATTAGCTTACACGTTTCGCATCAGATTGACACGGAGTCCTATGAATTATCCAAAAAAAGGCAAACATTACATGCAAGTGTCAGCGGGACTTTCGCTTTGACGAGTGCAACGACTGAGGTCAGATTGTCTGCCAGCATTTTGCTTTCACTTTTTCCAATAAATCTATTACTTATTCGTCTGAAATTGTTCTTGTTTATGACCGTATTCGATGGAGAAGGGATTTAGTGCAGTAATGCGCAACTATTCAAATCGCTAACGGAGTAGCACGAGATTTAACTTGAGACATGATAAAAAATTGATGCAAAGTTAAACATAAAATATAGAATCCAGTCTTTAGTGTAAACTAATCTTTCAAGAGAACAGCAACAATCGGGTTTGTAGGCGCCACTTTTGTGAGGCTTTTCTGGCAGTAGGCGAATAATACGATAGGTTCGTGAATATTACCTTTGATAGCCCGATATTTGGTAACGGCCTAACAGAGGGAAGTACAGCGCGGCTAAATTTGAAGGTCTGTCGCTAAGGGCATGTAATACCTCAAGGTAGACTCGAAAGGCAACCAGAATATGCTACTGAGCTTAAGAAGACAATCAACTACGAATGGTAGGAGGCCATGGTACTCCAATTTGCGAGTAGCAACCAAATGCTATCCACACATGTGAACGAGTAAACAGAGTTACACCGAGAATAGCACCACAAACAGGGCCAGTGGCTTAAGGACTACTGCTGTGAATATAGTGAGCCGTCTACTCCTGCTGTTTTGGCTTGGTGGCCACAAATAACATTAGTTAGCTCTAACATCACTTAATAATTGCCCTTGACTTCGATTAGTATATTTTATTCATAAGCTACCTGAGAAAGATTACAATTTCTCCGGGAGAACAGTGCTTTTGGAATTCGCAAGTTCTGCATAAGTTTAATTGGAACTCCTGACTTTATATTGCAGTAACTTTTGCGAATTTTCCTAGGGCTGGTTTGACTTATGCACTGCTAGCTGAGTGGAAACTTGGAATTATCACTGCCAATAGCAAATGAGTTAAGTGGTCGGCTCCCGCTAACCAATGACCTGTTGTAACTAAAGTGATGAATACGGTAATCGCAGATGAACTAACCCTATATGTTGAAAGTCTGCAAATATTATAAATGTCGGACATTGATTCAGACAAAACGACCTTGGCTTACAAATATGCTCTTTGTCCAGGATTCATGGACTAGAGCAGCTGACGCAATAGCTCCATATTTGTGGTTTAAATACTTATTTATAAGGCATTCGAGAGCGCCCATCTCATTGTTTCTCCTCACAAGATTGTTCTCTTAGGTGTAAATGGTTTACAGTTCACCTGGTTAGAATATGGACGCCAAGTTAGAAGTATCGTATTGAGAATTGCAAAATTTCACTCCGAAGGCCATTGCGTATCCAGTGCTGTATACACTACTGTATTTAGTTAGCATATATGACTTCCCAATGCAGATAAGTGCAGATGAAACCGAAGTACGGAGAGCAATTTGCTCTGCATCCCACCGCCTTTATCTCCAGAGCGATCTGGACTGGTTTAACGAGTGGGCATTAATGAATCAACTCCCACTGTCACATGCAAAATGCCACCTGATGACGGTGCGTATCAGCTTTAGCAAATATCTTCTGGGACAGCACCTTTTGCAATAGGAGACTAGTGAACGAGACTTAAGCATTATCGACCGAGAAAGTCTTAGCAGTTTGCTCCAATGCTTCAAAACATCGAATGTGGCGAACTTGAACTTTGGGCTTTGAGGCCACTTCGGTTAGTAAGGGCTAGTAAACGCGACGGCTATTAACAATATTGATCAAAAATAATCTTCGTCCCCATGTTAAATACGCGGTGTAGGCTTGGTGCCCATCGATACAACGAGATAATCGTCTCTTGAAGGAACCCCAAATAATAGACATCAAAGAAACAAGTGGAATATCCGGTCTCCATTACGAACGGCGCCTTTGTTCAGTCGGTGTGTTCTCCTCAGAATACCAACAGGATCGCCACAACGTCGTCCTTACATACCGGATACTAACACATCGCAAGCACCCATGTACATCACTGTTGAACCTAGCCACTTACAAACAATATCTTGGCCACAGCATAAAATTAGAGACGCAACATTTCCGTTTGGAATGCGGAAAGTGTTTTTATTCTCTTAGAGTTTGTTCCCAGCGCTATGTACAAAACACATGTGGGCATCGCACAAGACATCGCGACATTAGAGAGATGATACTCTTTCATCCTAATGTTAAACGCTACGCAAAATTTTAGAAAGCGCGATGCATTACTACGGAAGCTACGCGTTCAAACATGATAAATATGTGCTTACGTTTTTCATGCGCATGCCAAATATCATGTACGCCAGATGACCTTGTGCCAATTTCCTATTCAAAATTTAAAGTTAACAAAACTAGCTGTCCCATCAGAACCACATGAATAACATTAATTTAACCACTTGTGTCACAGAGCAAGACAGATGACTACACAGTAGGAGATGATAGAGGTTATCACAAACGGTTCAGGTCGCTGAAAAGGGGCATATTGGCCAACTTTACTAAAGATTTGCGTAAATTAATGGTATATTTATATTTTTTTGAACTGATTTTGATTTTTATTAAATAATTACCGTTGTAATTATTTACTCCTTTGAATTGATTGTGCGGTTGTCGGATTATATTACAGCTGTTAGACGTGCTATCAAAAGGCAAGCATAAATATCTGAAAACTGAGCATTGAACTGTGCTTATAACCTCTTTTATATATGCCTCATACTTACAAGTTACATAAGAAAAATCTGAGTACGTGTGTTTCAAAAAAGTGGCATTGTTAGTTAAGTTCCATATAGAATAAGCATATTGTAAACATATGCTTGTGTGCAATGGGCAAATTATAAATTACAAACGACTGGGATATATATAATCTCTTGCAGAACATTTTAACGTCACTTATGTAAGCTGAAATGAAACACAATAAAGAAATATACTCATAACGATTGTTTTTCTTCAGGTAGAGTTAGCACTGTGGAAAAGAGCACAAATCGTCCTTATTGAAATTGAAATAAATATGACGTTTTGCTTTTAAACACTTGATAGTGAAGTTAAGGAGATCAGACAAACTCTGGCGTATAGATATATAGTTCGATGGCTTATTTACTTTATAACAAATATATTATGAAATATACATGGCAAATCAGCCAGATGTTCAGAAGGTTTTTGCACGTTATTGTGCACCAAATGTATACTGCTAGGGGGTTTATGCAAGCAACAACAAAGTATTATTAGGCAGGAGGATTTTCTAGTTGTACTGGGTTCGTCTCTGCTTCTCAGATGATGCAAGCTCAGCCTGGTATGGAAAAACACTAGACGCGTTTCGCTAAAATGAGGATTGCAACTGGTGGGCATTCACTCGGTCCTTTACTAAGGATCGAACCCAGACTAGCTGGTATATGTTTATAGCCGTCATGGGTTCGATTCATAATGGGGTGCCAATAGAATGCGCAAAGCTGAAGAGCCCCAATAGGGCGAAACATGCCTGGTGCTTTTTCGGAATAGGCTGTGCAACGTAGCAATAGAGCAACTTGGATGCCCACATTATATATATATATATATATAATCAAATTTGCCTTTTTTGACCATATTGAAAGCAATTTAATTCTTCCTGCATTCGCAATTGCTGTTTCTTTCATCAGATAAACATCCTTGAGGGTCATCATAATCCGATGGAACGGAATGTCTGATGAGAAACGGCGACAATTTACTATGATTCCAAATGCACTGTCTACAACTTACTGAGCCGTAAGAAGACAGCGACTTGTACTTATACACATCTACTTGGCCGATTACAATTTCGAGATAAAATGTACTACAATTAGCGAACTGACAAACATTGATGTGCACAATTTTATCTAAAAACATTGTACATTTTATCGTACACGTTATTCTTTTACTTACAAGCAAGAACAGTTCATACGAGCGGAAACGCAGTGTTTGGATCAAGTGTTATTATAACGTAACCAGGTCTTCGCAGCGGTTGCAAAAACAGGGTACAAATATTGCTCATGCACTGTAGCTAGTAGCGCTTGCTGGCTGCTAACGTTGCGCTGTATATCAGGTTTAAAACATGCATCATGTCACTACTTCAGCATAAACTAACGTTATCTATTAATTTTAAGATTTATTTCATCAGTTAATTTTAAATTTAATTGCAGCAATGGACTTTTATTTGTTCAAAAAAAATGCAGTTTTTAACTACAAAACACGAAAAGACACCATAAAATAGGACATTGCGTGCAATATATCTCCTATTTAAAATGTGATAATAAAGGCATCGGTTTCCTTATTTACGAACAACTGGCATAAATAAAAATGACTACTAAAATGGTATTGAACACTATATGCCAAAATAGAATACATGATTAAATTTGTTTTTCCTGCAGAAAAATCAATATAATTTTCGCGCATCGAAACGAAGTAAAGTAAAGCGGCAAGAGCACATAAGGAATGACAGAAAGTCATTAATACCTGAAATATGTGCAAATAATACTTTATTAATAATTTAATTTTACTTATAACATTTGCTTATTTCAAATGTAAAGGATAGTTAAAAATTTATCCATTGGTACCGCATATTAAGATGCACCCAAGCGAAAACGTTTGTTAGCAGCTATGTAGCTATTAGCTCATGGGAGATATTCGCAGCGTTGATATTATGACAAGTTCCAATTTCTGTTTAGTTATGGCGAAATAGTCATACTCCCATATTAATACTGAAATGGCTTTTGGATCAGAATATTAATACTTGTGACAGGTTTGCTAAGATTTGTTAATTTTGTTGGATCACTACGCTACTTTAAGGAAACGGGAAGGGAGTCATTTTTCTTTCGGATTCTTCACAACATTGCTTAGCTTTTTCATGTATTTTTTATGATGTCGGCTACTGGACACATTTGGCAACCGTAGAGGTCTGCACAAGTGCACATGAAAGATTTTCATCAATAGTGAATAGTTATGTTCACATCCGACACAACATAATAAATGGCTAAGCAGGAAAGCCGCGAATTTTCGGGATCTACCTTGTGGACCGCATTTTTGTATAAAGGTTCACTAGGATGTACAGTAAAATAATGATAAAATTAGCAGCCTGCTAAGGGCAACGGGTAAAACTCGCACAATCAATAGTCCGCCGGTGAATGTCAGTGGTTGTGACACACGGATGATTACTGCATTTCCGATTCCTCCATTCAGCATAGTAGAATGCAAGCTGCCGGGAAAACATGTAAATTTATCGTTTCGGTGGCCAAGACAAAAAATGTATGGAGTGATCCAAATAGAAAAGGACATGTAAATATTTTATCAATAGCAAATGTAGGGGCGAAAACGTGATATTGAAATGGGGCTATGGAAATAAGCTAACAAAAATGTGCAGATTAAAGACAATGAAGCATAAAGAAAACGTAACGTTTTCTGAAAAAGGAAAATATTTCCACTTTAAATCACGCGTTCAGCAAACTAAAGTAGCTATATGCTTAAAATGTGGCTCATTCGCAGTAGAATTAACACTATTTTCATAGACATCTTAATTATCAAAAAAACATTTGACCATTTGCGACAAAATCGTGGACGGGTTTTTCCATTATTCAACTCAAATTGAAGCACCACTTTTGTTTCCAAGAATAATTGTGCCTGCTCAATAGCTCGATTTTGCCAATAATATCTAACAATGTCAAACCTTCGGATTTACTCTTAACGGATCGTCATCCACCGTCAAAAAGCAATTCCTTTGTTTAGACACACAAGTGAAAATCTTTGAAATGTAAGACGAAAGCGCACCATTTTAGTACCAAGAGGACGGTTCATCTAGAAGTTCATATTTCTATTTTTCAAGCCATCTGTTTGTTTTATAACCAAACGTTTGGTATAAACCGCTTTTAAATGTATGTCAATTCGCTTTGGTTCAAATCAATCTGGTTGCAGCCTAGTTCTTTTCGGACATCTCTTCCGGTCTCCACATCTATTTCACAGCGCTTAGCCGCCAGCAGCTAACATAATATCGTTTTTAATCAACATGCAATCGGTCCCCGCATGGCGCCTGTTTGTTTTGTATTTCCTTCCCGTGCTCCCGCCTATTTTACCTCAAATGCAGTATCACACTTCTAGGTCGAACTGCCATCACTGACCAGCACCGACGATTTAAATCCTCTGGATATAACTAATATAATCAGCCCGTGTCAAATTCTACTGAAAAAATCCTGCAAATTAAAACACATTGGATTTTATGACATTGGCTTTGTATTACATTGATCAAGTTACTCTAGTTCAATCACATATGCACTTGAATTAATCGTTTATTTTCATTAAGCTTCCCTAAATATTTCATCTAGCCTTCGGAACAACGCAGCTTTATGGTTCCCGCAAAGCACAGATTACACGACAAACAAAACTTAGTGTTTCTTACACCGAAGAAACGAAACTAACGAAATCTGATGCCAAAAATGAAAGGTACCCCTGTCGTGATCCTCTGGTTACTCCCGTTCCATAACTCAGAAACGAGGTCAATTACATAAAAGCCCAAATCTCCAAAACGATAAAAATAATGGTTTTATGCAAAACACCCAAATATCCACGGACTTCTCATTACTATCACGCTAACACATTCGAATGAGCTGATCCAATCGAAAGGGGGAGAAAAAGCAGAGCTAGTCCTATCCATTGAAAGTGAATGAAGCCCCAAACTAAAAAGTGATCGGTTTTAGCCTTCGTAATATATATATATATATTTATATTAGGCAAAGTTAAATTGGATGTATTAAACTTGGACAACGTATATATTTATTCGAAAGTAAATAACTTTGTCTGAAAAGTCTCCAAAGCCCTGCTGCTTGTTTATTTTTGTAATTATAGCTTAGTAATCCACGAACAGATTAAGGAGTTAGCAGCTTACCATAGCTCAGCGGACTGAGTTCAAATATCTAATGATTTAACCAGCTAGCATATCTTTACAGGTGACCAGCAATGATTTTTTTTCTCCATCACTGGATCAAACATCTATCAATGTTAAATGCTTACCCACCAAAGCAAAATAGATAAGTTAATTAATGTGGTTACAGGGCACTGTTAAATGGATCACGACAGCTCAGCTCAAATGGAAAAGCCCTCAAGCACTAGCGATACCTAGGATTAGGCAGTGCCACCTAAGTAAATGCATGCCAACAACTACTATCGCAATGTTGTTGTGCATGGCCCAACCGATATTCGCTCACCGATTATAAATGGTGGAAAAAGTCTTAATCATTTGAACAGTGGATTATCAAAGGGTCCTGCGGCAGTGACGCATAAATAAATAAAACACACTAATGACACTCCTAGGTTGTCAATCCAATATGGGAGTAACCCGAAAGCCATTCACCGGATCAGCGAAAATTTTCAACCTATGTAGAACACGCTAGAACCAGATAAGTTCTTCTAACCTACGCCGCGAAAATCTCTATAAAAAGCGACATACTGCGCCGTTAATCATCAGAAACAAGGGTATATTAATTACCCCTCGCCAAAACACTGTCATATTACGAAACCTGGTACATTAAACCTGAGAGATCCAACTAGTTCACGAGGACAAGGTCACCGTCCTTCCAGTCACCTCAATGTGCAGTCCCTTCCGATACAGCAGAACTCGAAACATCTTTAATAATGGTGGGAATGGAGCCACGGCCATTCCTATTTATTACATACTGGCAGACGCCACCTATGTGTTCTTAATGTTTGTGCACAATTTTCAGATGGCTAAGCTAGACAGCGGCCACGCAAACTACAAATTAGTCTTGCATTCTTAACCACCTCCTTGTGCACAGCAATGTCTGTAGTTTCAAATGACTCATTGCCCATACATTCGCACCTGCTAAGAATAGACTCGACCCAACTATTCCTACGCACATATCCTACATCAAGATTACCTGAATACAAAGATAAATCAACGAAGCGCAACAAGCTGACCACACGCGCAATAGTCCATTGCCTCTAATTATACTTTAATGTCAGTTTTGTTAACAAAACGATGTACTTTCTACCTTGTTTGCATATCACAAAGACCAACAAGCAATGCAGACTTTGGAGACTTTGTGCTTTTCCGATACATTAAAACCTATAATATTGTTATCAATCATAATTATTTACAAAAAACGATGCGGCCTATGCAAAGTAGGAGAATGTATGATATACCCACAAGATTTGCTCATTCAAACTATCAGTCCTAGAATATCTTTTGTTGTCCTACTCAGGAAGAACTTCACATATTCTACATTACAATTCTCCAAGTGGGTCAAGCACGAGTGTTATGAACATCACTTCACATTTCAAAATTATTGCTAAGATGCCACACAAAAGAAAGATCATTAGTAGGGCCTGTAACAAATCCAAGAAGAGCTGATACTGTAAACCACCACTGTGTATACATACAACTTTACTTTCCTTGATCAAAATTAGTGAGTGGATAAAATAGGCAAATGTATTAACTAGGACCACCAGTATACAGCAGTAGATATTCAATTTGTAGGTCACAAATAAACAAACATTGGCATAATACCAACTACCCGGTAGCAGCCTCAAGATTTCTGCGTTAATTTTACCATAAAACATAATTATAAAACAATACGCAAATATTAATATAAAGTAAACGCCATTCGAAGAATTAATCCGGACATTTGATTGCACTAGGTATTTCTCACTAGAAATGTTTGCAACGCCTTGGAATAATTCAAACTATTAGGCCAATATCCTCATTGGCTACAAGTAATTGCAAGCGCTTTCAGCCATCTGGAAATAAAGAAGACTAATTGATGCATGCAGAGACTGGATATTTTAGTTTACACTTATGGTGGCACAACACCAGTTTCAAGGGCAAGCATATATGGTTAAATAAGAGGAAATACAAGATAGCATTAGCTCCAAGAACGGCATGAAAAAGGAAGGAACATACTCAAGTTTAACCAAGGATAACCTTTGATCAGTGGACTGGTTAATGTAGCCGGATTATTCCTATATTTTCAAGCTATCACGTGACAAGTTTCGCACATTTTCGCTACATCCATATCTCTGGAGACATATCCGTAAAACATGCATTGCTGTTAAAACTACCAACAACTCGTGTAACATGGAATCATCTGATCAGTACCATCCAACTTGTATTGAGTTCCATCGTAAGGCTTTCAATACAATAAATTGATGGTATTCCACCTGCCTTCGTAATACTAGTAGTGCCTGGAAGGCTGTTGTCATTGATGAACGTTTACCCTGTCGCTGGCATCATGCTGCCTTCAAGTCCATTGAAATAAATAGCTCAACACTATTATCATCATTGCAGCTTCAAATAAAACACGGAAATTAACCGATAAAACAATCACACACCTGGATTAAGCAGGTTATTAGAGAGAGTATTCAAGAACGGTGTGATGAAAATCATTAATACGCTGGCGCTTGTTATAACTGTAGGAAGAGTGGATCAAGTTATTTCCTCACATGGCCGAGCACTCGGAGTGGCACAGACTGCTGAAGAGGCAGCCAACATCTAACTTTGCAGGGTGTTCCAACTTTCGAATGAGAGCTACGCCACTGATATACACCTACATCCAAATCACATGTTGGCAAGTAGTAAAATAGCATTTACTGCCATAACTGTGCTGAAGAATTTGCTGTCACTATGCACACACAATTTTTCCTGAGTCCAGGATATTCATACGAGAGCGCTGAACAAAGCAGTTACAAATCTGTCCAGGCATTCATCGGGTTTCGTCCAAATGTGCTAGTATTAGCAAACTTTGCCTACCATGTAGAATCGGCTTAATTAATCATAGCTTCAGAAACAGTCATGGCTTGAATGCCACCCAACTCTCGCCCACTATGCTCCATTCCTTCTCTCTCATTTATGATGAAGGGAACCATCGCTTAGGATATATTTAGAACCCATGGAATGCTACATTATAACACCCGAGCAGCATTGCTTCAGCCAACAACGATCCCGCAATACAACTTACTGGTTGCAAGCAGTATTTGGATGGAAGCTTTCGATAAAGACAGTGGGGCAGACCAATAACCTCGACTTATTAAAATAATTTGACAGACTGAACAATTGCATCACAATTCCCAGTTAAGAAAACTTTGAATCTGGGGATCCTGTCTTTGCGTGGATCGTACATTTTCTCAGGAAAGACAATTGCAGGTCGGAATTTTGTTGTCCGATTCATGTTAGTGTAAAGTTCCACAAGGTTCAGTACTGTGGCCCCATATGTTTCAGTTCGCTGTTGACCCTAAATTTGGAGCTCATCGACGACCAATGATATCACGGTGCACTTCCGCGATCCCTGGATAAAGTCTATGATTGGTCTCTCAAAGATATACATATTTTCTATTCACATACAATCTACGCTGCCATCTCTCATCAGCAGTCTCGTTTGAGCGCGACTTTGGGATAAATATCCAGTCTGATCTCGGCTATTAAGTACCACCTGAGAAGACATCAATGGCTGGAAAACGATACGTTAGTAAGTTACGAAATGTGTTTAGGTTACTTTATTCATCTGTCTGTTTGCAGTTGCAAACCAGACTGGTGTTGTATCATGTACATATTTACCAAATCACTGCTCCGTGCTGGAATCCTATAGGTTGTCTTATGGCAGAGCAAAATATTATGAGCAGATCGGAGCTGTAGCGCACTCAGTGAGAAAATATGGGTCAGATACATGGTCATTATTGATGATATATCTACTGGGTCTATTCAAGCTGACACAACATATCTCCTATTTTCGACAAATAATTGTTAGACGCCTCTAAATGATTATCGAAGTAAATGATTTTGTTTTCGGGACAAGCACCGCAAGTGCTCTCTATGCAATTGTTGCTGAACTTAATAAGTCCACGCTGCTGGGTTCTGTTTTTCTCAAATCTGCTAACTGTATGTCGAGTTATGCCACTGGAACGAATACAGCGAACTTGGCAGAGGAAGTAATGATAACAGGGCATGGAAATCACTCGGAAATTTTACGAATGACTCCAACATTTAACCAGTGATTTTATCTGTATTGCCAGTGAGTTGAGCCCTGAGGCTGAGATTTCATTTGAAAACCTATGGAAAATAATCCTAAACTAAATCTAATTGTATGCACCATCAATTCTACACATTAAACGCTCGCCTTGACTTTAGTATTGACAGGAGATGTATTAACCTATTGTTACTACAGGCGTCCCTTAACTTCGCAAGTGTGCATCTCCGCTCTTGACGCAACTGATGGATTCGTGCCCTACGACGGTCCATCTGCGTCAGTGGAAGTCTTAAGTAGTTTGACTTTCAAAGATATCAATTGTGGCTGCCTGTAGCTTGTATGGCAATAGGTTGATATGTTTCAACGACTGTTTTCATTATTATTTTGCTGGCATTTAGAAGTTAGCCACAGAGAGAGTAGACTTTCTAATTTTATTTTGCACTGAAGATAGGTAATTCGTTACAACATGACCAGCTCTCTTTGTAAACCTGTTACGTTTCATTTCCGCTACACCCCCATCTGTTTCAAACTACTTGGCATCACAACTGGGGTTTTTATCTTATACGTGCACTTCTTAGAATTTTGAGATTTGGTGGGAATAACAAACACAGTACTCACTTCCGCTTTGACGAAAATAATAATTATTCCTAGGTAAATGACATTCGGAATTGTTTGTCTACTTATTGTTGTTGTTCAAATTTATAGACATCCTGTAAGATAGACACAACAATCGTCCTGTGTAGTTAAGGTTGCTTCAACAACATGTACAACCGAGTACTGCGCCAAATATATATATATATACCTTTATGACAATCGCTTTTTTCTCTTTTAAATATCTGTATGCAACTGCAGAGAGTTAGAATTGCTTCAGTTGCAGGTTAAACACTGTGAACAGATTAAACCTCTATGTGTAAGTACTTGTCAAGAGAATCGGGAAGCGTCAATAACAGAATTGTACGCCGTGCTACTTAAAGTGATTACTGAAAATATCACAATCAAACAATCTGTTCGGTCCTTTTAATAGGCGATACATATTATTCACACAAATAGCTTCTGGAAGAACGGCTGCAGCTCTGTCCGTTTGTACCCTGCCTCGTTCTCCTGTAAATGCCAATTTGTTTTTTATCAGGGCTGCATCTCTTACCGACATAGTTGTACTTTTATATGATTTGTTTCCACAACATGGGTAACGATTAATAATCAATACAACGGTATTACGATAATTGTCCGCCGCTCGGAATGCATTTACCACTAATACTGGCATGAGTGCGTTTCTTCAGGCTTATCATGCGTACGTTCCTCGCATCCACAAACGCAGATGGATGTATGACAGATTATGTGAACAGATGAGTTGAACCAGCCACACATGGTTTACGTTAAGTTGAAAAGTTAATCCTCTGGCCATGACCTATTGCATCACTTGCACGTGCTCACCTGTGGACACGGCATGCGACCACTATGAAACGTAAAGGCAGACGATTGAGAAAACAAGATGCCAGTATTTATATATTTGAACATGTGACCATTAGAAGGTTTCGCTACCGAGCCTTCGCTTCCTTAGAGTCGTGGAGAAAGCGTTTGTCGCTCGGGGTTACAACGTAGTGTAGCTTTGTTGACCACCCGCGCCTAACGTTTAAGTAGGTTCGCATACTCAGTATATGCTCAGTTTGCTTCTGCCAAAAATGAGAGATTTTCAGACAAACTGAACGATAGACATATTCGAACTTACGACCAGCTGGAGTAGGCAGTCAGCGATGTTCACTGAAAACCTCGGTGAAACACGCCTCTGCACTTATCAAAAATCAATAAACGTCTCACTGGGTGCCTTATTAAGCGCTATAAACGCTAGACAACGTATTTCAAATAGTAATCAAGTTCTGGATGTTCACAATATTTGACCTAGCTTACGAGTTTGACATAACTGTACTAACGAATTGTTCAGGTACCTTTTGCTTTTACGACACCTTTTGTCGTTTCGCTAGAAGAGTCTAGCGGCTAGACTGTAATCATCTAGTGAGATTTGACAACAACAATTGATGCAAACTTTTGCATGTTTTCAAGAACACTCTGTTTATCAAACGACATTTTAAGCAGCGTTGCTTCGCAAGAGGAACACTACCAGTACCTTAAGCGAAGTTGCAGTGCTGCGCTGCGGGGTACCTCAAGCTAAATATGGAGTCGGTTGAATTGCATAAAACTGAATGATGGTTTCCTGAGCATTGCTTATTTTGCGGATGTTATGCTGACATACCAATAAGTACTCATAGTCTTCAAAGTGGTGCATCCTGATAAAGTAAAATCTGTTAACAGACTAAATGTGGTGTAAAATATCGAAGTTGCTTCCTTGTCCAGCATGGCTGACGTGATGGCACTAATACGAAATATGAAAATGACACTGGATATGACACTGGGATGCACAGCATTATAGAAGTTTACATTTATTCAAGAAATTAGTAACCTGCATATGTAAATATATTAAGTATATTATTGAGCGGATCTAACCCAACATTTAATGTACAAAACAGATGTAATGTTATAAGTTAGGGGCTATAAATACTTCAAAATTGCTCTTGCAGCTTCATAAAATCCACGTCTTATATCAAACATTGACAACAGTTATGAAAATCATGTTTGTTCTTGTGTCTTTATATAAAACTGAAAATGTTTAGAGAAGCAAATTGTGGCTGCGTGATACTTTGCAACCTCTCTTAAAATATAATATTTGATCTTACGCTATTTTCGTGCGCTTCGTTAGTTAATTCATTTCTTGTTAAATATATTATATTGAACAACGACTATTAAACTCAAGCAACCTAATTTTTCATTAAGTGTGGTTCAAACTTTCGGTCATCAATATATCGAAATGTATCTACTCTCTTGTTTTTTAGTCAAATTAATGTGTTAATTCAAAGTCAGGTACTTTGAAACATAGCTTTCTTTTTATACACACTTGTCAATTAACATATTCAATAAATGACGGCAGATTAAATATATTTGTTAAGCAATATACAAAATGAAATTATATGAATTAGTTAAAGGGACTCAATACTTCAGACAAGTACCCATGAAGACTTGTCTGTGATATTTCTTCAAAAAATATGGTCGATATGCGGTCACGAATATAAAGGAATCAGGGATGATTTACCGCGAAAACTAGCTATATTTTGAGACACTAGCTTATTTCTTAGCCATTTGTTACGTGTCCACTAAAGCCTAAAATTTGTCGACAAGTTTCAGAACTGCATGCCGATCCCAAATATTGGAAGATCTACGGAGCATTTCACAAAACCTCAGTGACAGAAACTGAGTGACACATGTCTTTTAAATGAAGGCAACGAATCCTTAAGGTGCAAGCCAGGTAAATAGTCAATAGCCCCCACTGCCTTAAAGTAGGGAAGATCGCTAGGTAAAAGAAGGAGAAAAACTGGTTAGACAATTTATATACTAGAGACATTTATGCTTATTTTGTCGAAATACTTGTAGGCCTAACAATTGTAAAATAGTTTGGATATTTCCGTATTTATTTTTAATGAGTACAGTTAGGTTCGGAAGAAAAATAGAGTAGGTTGGTTATATATACAGCAACATAAATTATGCATGTGTATGTCAATCCTATGTCAAAGTAATTCGGTTATACATTTTTGTATCCACACAAATGATTTTATACTACTTTCGTCCATAGACTCCGTAACTACTTTCGTTAGTTATCCAACTGCTATTATCTCCACTTAAAGCATACCATATTTGCAATATTAGATGCCACCTATGTTGGTTAAAATCAAAATTACCTTACATCCGGTAGATATTCAGATCTGGCTGTGCAGTGTGTCGCATATTCTCGAGAAATTAACAAGATATTTTACTTTCCATTTAATAGAGATTTGCCATTTTGAAATCAATGTAATACGCACAATTAATAGGTAATTATGTTAAATATCTTTAAAATTAATATATTATTAACTAACATTTAGCTAAAATTCTTCGTAAGCTGCCGGGATTTATTACAATAATCCGTGGTTTAACGTTCTTGTAAACAATAAACATTTCTCAGATGCGCTCTATGTATTTAAATATAAGAAAATATGAGCGCGATATTTATATTCCTGCACGGTTAATGACGAACGCCATATATATATATTTATATATAATATACTAGGGATCATTTGCATTTGCACCTTGAGAATACATATCGTTATCTAATGGGTAGAACGCGAGTTATCGTTTTTGGTGCAGATTCTTTGCAACTAGTTTTAGGCAGGTGATCAAAACCATATAGGGGAAATCTAGACGGCCATTTCAACCTGCAAGGAATAGTCATTTTTGCACACCCGCCGAATTCTACCGGAATGGAAGCAGCGAAATTGCGAATACGAGCCAAGGATGTATGTTATTGGGCTATGGGTGACGGCAGCAGACCACAATGACGGATGTAAAATTGTGATAAAACGTGTCTCATCCTACGATGTTATGCGATTGCTTGATTTAAAAGAGTAAAAGCCGGTCATTAAAGCCAATACTTTTTCTTCAATTCGCCGAAAAAGCACGAATTATCATGTAAGTACATGTCTACAAAATCAAAATATCCCATACCAATTTATTGTCACGTTTAAAATTACCTGTATATATTCCTATTGCGAGACATATCAGTCTTTATCTATTTGGCCTGCTATATACCATTGGACTACCATCCGCTTTACAGGACTGCGTGTACACAGACCGTTAGGTAGGGAAATAAGTTTTATAAACCTCACGGAATTATGGGCTTTGCAGTTACAACTACCGTAAGAAGGCACATAGGTTTTGCTCGAAGGAACATTTTCTCTGCCAAGTACTTTAGCTGGAGAGAATGCAGTTAAATGGCCAGACAAATCTGCAATATAACAATCGAGGGAATTCCATGTGCAACATTGCGAAAACTGGTTGCGGGCTAAAAATTCAGTTTATGCGCACCGACTTGCATGTCGGTTGCCATTCCGAATGATTTGCACCAGTCCGCCAAAACTTGTGTGTAATGATCAGCTGATGCTAACTGCCGACAACACGATCGGGGTAGCTACTTTGGTAGAATGAGTTTCAAGTCGGTTTACTGCATCTATCACGAAGTTAAGGGACGCCTGTAGTAACAATGGGTTAATACATCTCCTGTCAATACTAAAGTCAAGGCGAGCGTTTAATGTGTAGAATTGATAGTGCATACAATTAAATTTATTTAAGGATTATTTTCCATAGGTTTTCAAATGAAATCTCAGGCTTAGGGCTCAATTCACTGGCATCACAGATAAATACACTGGTTACATGATGTGTGGAATTGATAGTGCATACAATTAAATTTAGTAAGTATTATTTTCCACAGGTTTTCAAATGAAATCTCAGCCTTAGGGCTCAATTCACTGGCATCACAGATAAATACACTGGTTAAATGTTGGAGTCATTCTTAAAATTTTTGAGTGATTTCCATGCCCTATTATCATGACTTCCTCTGCCAAGTTCGCTGTATTCGTTCCAGTGGCGTAACTCGACATACAGTTAGCAGATTTGAGAAAAACAGAACCCATTAAGTTCAGCAACAATTGCATAGAGAGCACTTGCGGTGCTTGTCCCGAAAACAAAATCATTTACTTCGTTAATCATTTAGAGGCGTCTAACAATTAATGGTCGAAAATATCAGATATGTTGTGTCAGCTTGAATAGACCCAGTAGATATATCATCAATAATGACCATGTATCTGACCCATATTTTCTCACTGAGTGCGGTACAGCTTCGATCTACTCATAATATTTTGCTCTGCAATAAGACAACCTATCGGATTCCAGCACGGAGCAGTGATTTTGTAAGTATGTACATGATACAACACCAGTCTGGTATGCAACTGCAAACAGACAGATGAATAAAGTAACCTAAACACATTTCGTAACTTACTAACGTATCGTTTTCCAGCCATTGATGTCTTCTCAGGTGGTACTTAATAGCCGAGATCAGACTGGATATTTATCCCAAAGTCGCGCTCAAACGAGACTGCTGATGAGAGATGGCAGCGTAGATTGTATGTGAATAGAAAATATGTATATCTTTGAGAGACCAATCATAGACTTTATCCAGGGATCGCGGAAGTGCACCGTGATATCATTGGTCGTCGATGAGCTCCAAATTTAGGGTCAACAGCGAACTGAAACATATGGGGCCACAGTACTGAACCTTGTGGAACTTTACACTAACATGAATCGGACAACAAAATTCCGACCTGCAATTGTCTTTCCTGAGAAAATGTACGATCCACGCAAAGACAGGATCCCCAGATTCAAAGTTTTCTTAACTGGGAATTGTGATGCAATTGTTCAGTCTGTCAAATTATTTTAATAAGTCGAGGTTATTTGTCTGCCCCACTGTCTTTATCGAAAGCTTCCATCCAAATACTGCTTGCAA
>CALYDF020000237.1:0-17283 GCA_944474145.2 Dicrocoelium dendriticum
CACTTGACCGAGTGGTACCTCTTGCCCAGTGGTGTCCCGCAGGGCACAGTCCTTGGACCCATTTTGTTCCTGATCTACATCAACAATTTGCTTAATCTTCTCAGTTCACTTTGTGCGTTGGTTGCAGATGACCTTAAGGTATGGAGGGTAATTGAGGCGCCCGACGACTGCGACCTGCTTCAGAGTGACCTTGAAAGCCTCTCCACGTGGTCAGCAAAGGTCAACCTTCAGGTCAACTAGGCTAGATCAGTATTCATTAGCCTGGGCAAGGGTGGTAATGGCCGAGCCTAAAATCTGGCAGCCCAGCAGTTACATCCATCACCATCCGTGAAAGATCACGGCGTACTGTTACGTTGCGATTTGAAATCGGTTGAAAACACGAACAAGCTTTACCAAAGCGGACTGCGCATACTCTGGGCGCTAAAACGCAGATTCTGCACTTGCTCCGAAGAGGTTACCACTCGCCTCTTCTCTTCTATCATCTGACCAATACTAGAGTACAGCTCACCCGCCTACTGTCCGTTCATTCGGGAGGAAGTGCAAAGGATTCACAGGGTACAACATGTGGCCACAAGGCTCGTTCCCGGTTTACGAGGTGTGACATAAGAAGAGCGGTGCAAGAGACTAGGGTTGTACACCCTGTCTTATCGTCGAATGCGGGTTGGCTTCATCATGAAGCACCGGATATTGCATCTCGACGAAAACCCCATGTTGATGTCGCTGCTACATCTGCGCACACCAAGCAACACACAAGGACATCGGTGCAAGCTTGTCGTACGCGATTTGAAGCGGGTCACTCTCCAACTCTGCTTCGAGTGGAGGACGGTGGATATTCGGAACAACCTGTCCGCAGACATAGGTGAAGCAAAGTAGGTGTCGGAGTTTAAGAACCTCTTGGACTAGCGCTTTGCCGATTGAGTTTTTGAAAAGAAGCACCATCATAATAAGTGCATTTGCTTTAAAAATATTAGACGCAGCTACACAAAGGCATTGTAGCGCCCAAAAGATAACTGCTATCTTTCATCTACAGTTTACATGTTGACCGATTGTACATTACTCCTTCCTGTTTTAATCTTCCTTACAACCGTCCCGTCACTCGACCACCTTGTAAGTTCCCGCGCTCACGTGTTCGCTGTCGTCTCGCTTCATCCGTCCGCTTCTTATTGTAGCCCATCGAATACAATCCGCTGTGTCCGACTCCCATTGCCTTCTGATATCCGCGCTTACTTTCGCGCACCGTCTCGGACTAGTATTAACTAGTCCTACAAGTTGGTGACCCCGATTCGCACGTGCGAATTCCACGTTTTTTTCCTCATTTGTATGTTTTGGTGAGTTCGTTCCTTTTTCTCGATTATATACCTATATTCTTTTGTTTCTTGCGTAATTTTAGTACTTTTATCGTATTTTGTTCATGCTATATCTTTCGACTCACATTTCGAGAGTGGCAGCTGAGTCGTTTCACAGCGTAAACATGCTTACTTTGGCTGTTCCAAGTTTCATGGAACACAGCCCAAAGGTTTGGTTTCCGATATTTGTGATCGAACTGGAAAATAAGGGCATTACGACGGACCGTCCGAGGTACAATCGGCTCGTCCCACGCCTTCCTTCGTCGGTTGTGACGCTGATTGAGGACATTCTACTCTGCCCATCGAGTGAGGCAAAGTATGAAACGTTGAAGCAAGCGATTTTAAAAGAGTTACGGCCCAGCGCACGAACTCGATTTGAGCAGCTCAATGGTCTCAAGCTTGGAGATCGCAAGCCGTCGGCGTGGTTCGGCGACATTCAGCGCATCGCTGGTCCCTTATTCTTGAGCGAAGAAGGGATAAAGGAGCTGTGGTTTGCACGTCTCCCAGAGCCATTGCCGGTAATGCTGTCTATGTTTATAGATACACCCCTGAAATAATTAGCTACCAAGGCAGACACTGCGTTCGAACGTTTTCCGCAGCAGACGACCAGTAGCTCCAGTGACGTATTCTCACCGATGAAAACCAAAGCTCATGTTTGCTCCCAGTCGTTAGGCCGATCTGACTCTAAAGACGAGGAAATTGCGCTATTTCGAAGCAAGATAGCAGCAATGAAGGCTTCGAAGCAGTGTGTGCCACGATCAATTGCAGACCACGTTTTGGCTACCGTTCATTGCGGCTCGTCTGTGCCTGCATCGAGTACATCTCGTTCGGCACGAAAGCGCAACGTTTTCCCTACAAGTTCTCAGTCAGATAATGTCAAACACTTCGAAGAAATATGTTGGTATCACCGGCAATACGCTGGAAGAGCTAGACATTGTCGCGCTCGCTGCATTAGGCACGACTCAGCTGCTTCAGGGAAAACGAATAGCTCGCATACTAGCACGACAAACGTATCATTCAAACCTTCTGTTTAACGTTAAGGATCGATGTTCTTTCATCACGTTCCTCATCGATACGGTTCATACTCAACTGCGCTTCGCTGATGCAACCCCTCACGGACCTTCTCCGAGGGAAACTCAAGAAATTTGAATTTCCTGCCGCATCACGCGCTGCTTTTAAGTCGCTGAAAGAGGCTATCGCCAACATAGCTTCTATGGCGCATCACGATCCGACCGCCCCACTGTCCCTCAGTACTGACGCCTCGGACGTGGCACTCGGGGCTGTTTTGTAGCAATCAGTAGCCGATACGTGGCAGCCCTTAGCGTTTTTCTCCAAACGCCTACAACCTACCGAATCTCGCTACAGCACGTTCGGTAGAGAACTACTAGCCGTGTATCTAGCGATACGTCACCTTCGACACGTCTTAGAAGGCCGCTCCTTTGTCGTCTTCACCAACCACAAACCCCTGACTTACGTGTTCAGCTCGACTACCGACCGATACTCTCCTAGAGAGTCGCGCCACCTTGACTATATCGCTCAGTTTACAACCGATATACGGCATGTCTCAGGTGTGCACAACGCCGTCGCCGATGCACTTTCTCGCATCCAAGCTATCTCCGCTGACGCCGGCACTGCTATCGACTTGGCAGCCATGGCCACAGCACAACTCCACCATCCTGAGGTTGATCTACTACGCAGGTCTCCCTCATTGGACATACGACCCGTTCCGCTGACATCATCAGACGGCACTATACTCTGCGATTTATCTCTGGGCACGCCGCGCCCAGTCGTCGCGCGCGAGTTTCGGCAGACCGTGTTCGACATGTTGCACGGCTTGTCTCATCCAGGCGTTCGCGCGTCGGTTAAACTCGTACCCGCACGATTCGTTTAGCGCAATATTAATCGGGACGTCCGTAATTGAGCAGCTTTTTGCCTTCCGTGTCAACGCACGAAGGTGCACAAGCACACGAGAAGCCCTTTAGGCAACTTTCCGACGCCAGACGCAAGTTTTCATCATGTGCACGTGAACCTCGTAGGTCCTCTGCCTCCTTCGAAAGGCTATGTGTATCTGCTGACCTGTGTCGATCGATTCCCTAGGTGGCCGGAAGCCATTTCCATACCTAACTGCTCTACGGAAACAGTAGCGAAAGCTTTTCTGGAGCGCTGGGTAGCTCAATACGGCTGTCTCGCCATCGTGACCACCGATCTGGGGTCACATTTCTCGTCGACATTTGCCACGTAGCTTTAGGATTTAGGCTGCCCTCACGTCCAGACGACAGCGTATCATCCGGCCACTAACGGCATGGTGGAGCGTTTTCACCGCCAGTTGAAGGCAGCTCTACGTGCGCAAGCAGATCCTTCATGGTCTGAAACGCTGTCCCTCGTTTTCCTAGGCTTAAGAAACACGGTTAAAACCGATTGCAACGCCACACCAGCGCAACTAGTTTACGGTTGCATGCTGCGGTTGCCCGGACAGCTGGTACCACCAGCTCCATGCACTTCCACTTTTGACTACGGAAGTTACACTGATCGATTAGCTCACCAGATGCGTGAGCTACGTCCACCCGCTCCTCGATCGCAGAAAACACCAGTGTACGTGCCCGAGAAGCTGTCTACGTGTTCACACGTTCTTCTTCGCGCAGATGGTGTTCGACAGCCTCTTCAGTCGCCGTACATAGGACCTTTTAAGGTGCTATATCCTGCGAGTAAAGCGTACACTATTGACCGCGGTGGTCGACACGAAGTCGTCACCATCGACCGTCTAAAACCCGCTTTTATGGAAGAACACCCCTCGCATACTTCGTCTAGTAGTGCTTCGTGCGACGTCACAACTCACCGCACCAGTTTTCCGCATGCTAATGAAGTCCAACCAGACCACGATCTCGGTATACGGACCGTCCCAACATCTCCCGAATCTAGCCCGCCGCCTCCCACGACCAATCGCCGTGGTCGGGAGGTGCGTAAGCCCGTTCGTTTCTCTGAATATGTACAGTGTAAATATATTTAGCTTTGTAGATATTGTATATATTTGCCCATTTTTGGTCGATTAACGTTTTGAAAACAAACAAAAATATCAAAAAGCTCCGAAACACCTTTTTTAAAATATTCAAAAGCCAAAATATTTAAAAACGCAGATCATTCGTTTGTTCTTTATGGCGTTTTCTGCGCGTGTTTTTCTATTTGCTCGTCTCTACATGCCCCAAACCCTCCCCTTCGATCGACTGGCCCACACGAGGAATGTTTTCGAGGACCCTGACGGGAACGATGGTCGTTTCTCCGGGGGACGAGGAGCGCTTCTTCGCGGAGAGTGTCACTTCTTCGCAGAACGAAGGTCGCTTCTCCGCAGGACCATTGTCGTTTCTTCGTGGGACGAGGGTCGTTTTGGCGCGGGACGGGGTGCGGCGCGGGGAGAGACTACTCCAAAGCGCACCGTTTGGCAGCAGCGGAGGTTGAGGTCCTGTCGGCCTTTTTCTGGACTAGCCAGTTTTTTAGTCCGACAAGCCCGCTCCAACGGCTCGCCGAAATGCACCCTGCCCTGCAATCAATAAATAACAAATCACAAACTGCACAGCGGACTCCCACTGCCGGCGAACCCTCACTTGACACGAACGCACGTTCAATTTTACCCGGCACGATTTTGTCTTATGAACCTTGATTCAACAGTCCTTTTCGATTTCGAAGACTTTTGTATGTTCAGCCTTCTAGGTGGGGAGCTCTGTAGCGCCCAAAAGATAACTGCTATCTTTCATCTACAGTTTACATGTTGACCGATTGTACATTACTCCTTCCTGTTTTAATCTTCCTTACAACCGTCCCGTCACTCGTCCACCTTGTAAGTTCCCGCGCTCACGTGTTCGCTGTCGTCTCGCTTCATCCGTCCGCTTCTTATTGTAGCCCATCGAATACAATCCGCTGTGTCCGACTCCCATTGCCTTCTGATATCCGCGCTTACTTTCGCGCACCGTCTCGGACTAGTATTAACTAGTCCTACAGCATCTCTGCACGCTGCATTTTCTCAGTATTCAATATTCACACGTTACTAATGCCAACAAGTCTTCCAATTCTTCCGCGGACTCGGCATGCACACCGTCAGTTCTGGAACAATTTATCACAGCCCTGTACAGCATTCTTAATTCGGTTGTATATCATGGACAGGTATGCGTGCAGGCATCTTCACAGCTTGCTCAGCCGGAAAAGTACTGCATAGATGATTTTGACTAATGGGAACGGCAAGCAAAACGGTATATCGGTCGGTTCCCGGAAGAAGAACGGTCGCATGCACTACCATCACTTTTTGGACCAGAAGCGTATCTGCTTGTTTCAACGCAGGATATAATCACTGACAAGGTGAATGATGAAACGTTCATTCGACTAAAGGCGGTTCTATTAAGCGACCTTACACGAGTGGGAATACGGCAGACAATTCTATGCTCGAACACAGCGAGCTGGAAAGTTATTCGGCAATTTCATCTCCGCACACCGGAAGCTCGTAAATTTGGCATACCCTAGACCCTAGATCGTGATGAGAGGATTTTTATCCAAGCACTCCAATGAGTCATCGATCCCGACACTATGAAGGAATTCCTTGAGACACCGCCCACTTAGCTGGAAGATGCGCTACGCGCTGCTGCTCGCCTGGAACAAATTGGAGGAGTACTTAGCTGAGGTGATCAGCAAAGATTTATAGATTACCCGAGACCTGTCTTAGCAATCCAGTACAGGGATCGCCGCCCGACTGGTCTGCCTGACGTACTAGGACATCCATCTGTTTGGTCGAACGGTACTCATCACTATGCTCGTGAACGACTCAGTCATTCAAGCATGGATGGCTCATATTGACGGAGATTTGGCAGAGCTGCATACACATGCGGACACAATCGGGGCAGAAAGTCACGGGAATGTTTATTAAGACTACCCTCCATCACTAGCGTTCATGCAACCACTGCCCCTGTGGTGTTTGGTTTTATATGGCTTAGACATGTTAGGATGTTACTGGATACCGGGGCTGCCTGTTCTCTGGTTCGTAAACGCATAGTACCTACCTTACCCCTCATCTGCCCTGATAGTTTGGTCAGCTTGATAGAAGCCAACGAGACCACTATTAGCCCCGTAGGTTGAAATACCGCAACCATTGATATAAGGAGAGTTTCTCTCAGACATTGCTTCTTCGCGGTCGACGAAGTTCCGTGGGACGTTATCCTGGGAACAGACTTCCTTGCGAGTTGTAATGCTATGCTTGATTTGGGTAACGGAAAGCTCATATTGAAAGAACAAGTAATACCTTCGTATTCAGATAGTGGTTGCTTCCTATGTTGTGCGTTGGATGAAAATACTGTTGAAAAATTTGTTCGATGAAATGTGACAGAAGTTTCAGCAGTAACTCGCAGTGGGCTGGAGGAGATCTTAAATAAACATGGACACGCACTCCCTTGGTCAGATAGCGATCTCGGACGATGTAATGTCTTGCAACACCGCATAGACACGGGGAATGTAGCTCATATTCGCCAATCTGCTAGGCGCTTACTGCTGCCGTACCAGCAAAAACTTAAGCACATCATCAATGAGCTTCTAAAGCGTGACATAATTCGGCCATCAGAATCGCCATGGATATCCTTCATTGTTTTAGTTAAAAAGAAGAATGGGGAGCTGTGCCTCTGTGTTGACTATCGAAAACTGAACGCAGTCACAAAATTCGTCTCCGTTGTCCAGAATGGATGAAACCATGGATGCCATTGCTGGGTCCAGATGGTTCACTACTTTGAACTTAGCGTCAGGGTGTTGACAAGTACAGCTACATCTGGATAACAGATGTAAGTCTGCGTTCATTATTCCATCTGGCCTATATGAATTCCAGACCATGCCATTTGGACTAACAAAGTCCCCGGCCATTTTCACCGGTTAATGTATACAGCACTGGCGGAACTGATAACAAACCACTGCCTAGTTTATTTGAACGATATTACTGTGCATAGAAAGCGGAAAGAAGAACATAACAAGAGCCTTACTGTCGTTTTGGATTGTCTCGTTAGTTTAGGAATGAAGCTTAAGCTATCTACGTGTCAATTTTTGAGAAAGCAAATAACCTACCTAGCTCAGATTGTGTCCGAGGAAGGAGTGCGACGCAATCCATCCAAGCTCGAAAAAGTTCGCACAGGCCCTGTTTCATTAAGCATTGACGAGGTACGTAGTTTTCGCGACCTTGCATCTTATTGCCGGAGATTTGTACGAGGATTTTCAACTATCGCTGCGCCTTTAAACTGACTTCTACTTGCGGATAAAATAGTTACTTGGAGTGAAGTTCACCAGAAGTCGTTCGATAAGCTTCCAACAGCTTTATGTGAAGCGCCAATTTTGGCGTTGTCAATCACATGTCCGTCTTCGGCCCCTTCATTCTAGATACTGATGCTAGCGATACTGGCATTGGGACTGTGTTGTCACAACGAAGAGCAGAGACAGTCATCTCATATGCCAGCAGAAGCCACTCACAGGGAGAACGCAATTACCGTACAGCACGGAAAGAAAAGCTTGCTTAAGTTTATTTCATCAGACAGCTTCGCCATTACCTGTTGGGTTGCAAATTCATCGTGCCAACTGACCATCAATCATTAAATTGGCTACAAAATTTCGTGACCCAGAAGGACAGATCGCTTGCTGGCAGGAACGGCTGCAAAAATACGATTGGGTATGTCAACGTCACCCAGGCACAAAGCATGCTAATGCTGATGCTCTATCACGCAGACCCTTCAGAAACCAAGGACTATGTCCGTCCTGCATGACTACTTGCATATCCGCCATCATTATTAGCTCCGCAGCAAGTGACGAGTGGATGCGGCTGCAGTCGGCAGACCCAGAATTAAGCCCATTGTATGACGGTATCGTGCGAGGTGAAGACAGGTCAACGCATCAGGAACCGGCTGGGTCCATTTGGGAAACCAAGTGTCACTGGTCACTTTGGCCATATTTGCTCGTAATGGATGGAATCATATACCTCCAGAAGGGGCTTGATTATTTACGGAGACTAATCGGTCTCATAGCTGCAATCCAGGAAGCATTACGGAGGGTGCACGAAGAATTGGGACACGCCGGACAAAAAGGATGGAAGATGCTGTTCTGCGTCGGCTTTGGTGGCCACATTTGCGGCGTGACATTGCAATATGCTGTCAGTGGTGCGCGGATTGCACACGAATGAAGAACTTCAAAACCGCTCGGCGTGGACCGTTGCAACTGATAATGACGGGATTTCCAAACGTGATAGTGGGCATTGACTTCGTCCGTCCCTTACCCAAAACTGCTAGAAGACACCGATATATCTTGGTAATGGTAGATTACTTTACTAAGTGGTGTGAAGCTTTTCCACTGAGTAATGTAGATGCATGAAGCATTGCGAAAGCTTCATTCAGCGATTGGGTGGCGAGGTGGGGATCACCCTACCAATTACACTCCGACCGCGAAGCTTATCTCGAAAGCATACTTATGAGCGAGCTGTGCTATATTTTCGGCATCCGAAAAACTTGAAGAACCGCATATCACCCAGAAGGCAATGGACTAGTTGAGCGAACCAATTGCATAGTGAGAGCTTTAATGAAGTCATTTCTGAACGAGGATACACCTCGGAAATGGTATACCAGTTTGCCGAAATGTTTGCTAGCCTATCCAACCTCTATTCACCCTTCCACGAGACAAACACCCCATCTTGTGGTGACAGGACGCAAACTGCATTTACCCTCCGATATGCTGTTGCCGACGTCGCACCACGAACCCCTAATCGCATCCGAATATGTACTTTGATCGTAAGGCTTTTGGAAGCCCGATCAAACCCGGTTGAATGGATGCTGCACGACCAAGAGTTCCTTTTGTGTATGGTCTCTCGATTTTGATGAAAATGAAGCAGGAATAAATATCGTCTCTACTTTTCGTCACGGTAAAAAGCCAGACGACGCCTTTAAGGCTCTTCCCTTCAAAGTCGTTTGACAAAAAGAACATGAGTGTCACCGTGTTCTGAGACTGACCCCGTGACTTAAGGGTGAAAAATGCTATGTACTGCGAGAGCTCGCCCTGAGGATCGAATCTGAATGAAAGCTGCAATCGATGAGCTATGGACACGTCGAGCTAATGGTGAAAGTAACCTCCACATTGTGGATTTTCGGGTGGTTCCAAAGACACCGAGAGTTTGCTGGAGGCCAGTCTTTGTCGTCCCCGGGCGACTAGATTGAGGGTGATATATGCTAATGCACTTACCCTACGTAACAAGTTTGATGGGATTCAGTTCCTTGCTTCGGACAGTTGCCTGGACCTAATGGCTTTCACACAGATTTGGTTATCATCGGACATACTTGACTCTGAGTTATAGATTCCTAGGTATTATATTTCTCAGGCTGATTGTTCAGGAGCAAGGTCTGGCGGTAGAGTGATTCTCTACTGGAAAGAAGATCTCAGAGGACATCTAATGGAAGCGATCTGTGACAGTGATAGTGGATCTGAAAATCTTTGGTGTCTACTCCATGATGGATACAAGTCTCTTTTGGTTGGTGTTATCTGCAGAGCCCCTTCGGCTTCCAGAGCCAGCTTGATGGATTCTTTTAAGAAACATGGTGGTGGCAGGGATTTTCTGAGCCTGGGAGACTTTAATGCTGTTGGTATCGATTGGGACATACTCCACTGCGATCTTTCTCCGGCGTCTTTTGACGCTGTGCACCTTAACACCGTCCTTGCGTGTCATCTATTTCGGCGTGTTGCATAGCCCACCAGGCTATGTCCAGGCCTGTCGCCACACATACACGACCTTGTGCTCACACCGGCACAGTCTGATATTTCTGACTTGACTATTCTCCAGCCGCTGGGTACGAGTGATCACTGTGTAGTTTCCTTTTGCTGGATGCAACGTATTGCCATTCATGACCAAAGGGTGTACCGTTGGAATTTCTGACAAGTCGATGCAAATCGTTTAAAAACTACTGCTGGTACTATGGACTGTAATGCACGTCAACACTTAGACCCTGATAATGCCCGGAGTCCTTTGTGCTCCAACCTCATGTCACTCACTATACAACTTGTTCCACTCACTAGAAGTAAACACTTCTCTAAAGACTCGTCTTGGATTGTTCGTGAATTAAGGTCCCTTATGAATCGACGACGCAAATTGTGGGACAAGTTCAAAACTACGCAATCAACATTAGCTTACTCCAATTATAAACGGTCAGGAACCTTCGCACTTTAAGGTAGCGCGAAAAAAGGAATCGGTATGAACGTCACTTGGCCGAGGAATCGATAACCGCACCCAAGCTTTCTTTCTCTTACCTGAAGCGTAATACCAAAACTTGCAATGGAAAACCTGCCCCTTTTTCATCCGAAAATGACATAATGCTTCAAGCCGAAGATGCAAAAGCCCAGTTCTTGGTCTTGCAATATTCCTCTGTCTTCTCGATTGTAGAAACGTTGCCCAATAACCTTATCCTTACGTCTCCCTTCACTCCAGCGCACATGGAAATCAGCACTGATTCAGTCACGCAACTACTTCTGGAGTTAAATCAAAATTCCCCACCGGGTCCTGAGAAGCTTCACCCTCTGTTTCTCAAAACGGTAGATGAGTGCAGCGCTGCACCACTTTACCAAGTTTTTCAGCGATGTTTCGATGCAGGATGTCTCCCGATTCCTTGGAAATTTGGTATCGTTAAGCCCACATACAAATGTGGGAATCATCAGGATCCTGGGAACTATCGGCCGATTTGTTTAACATCCAGATGGTCTAAATTCATGAAGAGAAATCTCAAGAGAGCCTTGAATCGCCATCTTGACAACGTGAATCTCATCTCTCCCCTGCAGTATTGCTTCCGGAGTGCACGCTCTTGTGCCCCCAACCTGCTTGTGGCCAGAGAAAATGAGCTAAATCCTTGGGTGCCGGCCATCTCCTTTGTCGACTTCAGAAAAGCATTGGATAAAGTTCCGCACAAACGGCTTCTCCTTAACCTTCGGGAAATCGGTGTTTCTGCGGAGATTCCCTCTTGGATGGCCGATTTTTTGATTGGCCGTAGTATGCGTGTAAAGCTAAACGAAACTTACTTCTAGCCCGTCCTGATGACCAGTGGGGTTCCGCAAGGTTCCGTTCCCGGTCCTGAGTTGTTTAAAGTATTCATCAACAACCTCGCATCAGAACTCCGAACGGATTGCTTGCTATGTGCTGACGATTTAAAGCTATGGCTAGAGATGTTTGTACTTAACGATGCTGACCGACTGCAAGCGATGCTAGACCGGCTGCACAGCTGGGCTTTGAAGTGACAGTTGCCCATCAATTATGATAAGTGCTCTGTCCTCCCTATCGGTGTTCCGTAACCTTTGAGGTTTAGCAGCTTGGTGGTTTCTTGCTTAACAACGCTGCTTATGAGTAGGACCTTGGTGTACTTGTGTCTCCTGATTTGCGCACAACCCAGGACATCCTGAGGAGGGTAGCGGCTGCTAATAGGATGTTATGTGCTACAAGGAGATCCTTTTCCTCATGAATATTAAGATCTTCAAACTCCTTTTTAGTTCGCATGTGCGCCCTATTCTCGAATACGGTTCACCTGCGGTTTATCCGCTTTCAAAGACCGAACGTGTTCTCATAGAGAGGGTCCAATGACGAGGATCGAAATAGATCTCAGCGATCCGGAATTTGTCCTACACCCAACGACTTCGAAAGATGAACTCGTTTTCCTTGGATTATCGTGCTCGTGGTGGCGATCCGACATATACCAGACACATACTGCGTAGGATGATGGGAAATGAATTGAAGGAGTTCTTTCAACGCAGAGTTGATAGTTCGACACGGGGTCACTCCTGGAAACTGTTTAAGCCGAGGAGGCTCCGAGTTCATTTCGATGTTTTCTTATCCACCCGTGTGGTGAAGAAATGGAACAATTTGCCTGAGCCAATCCTCAGTGCACAGTGTGAGGAAAAGTGTAAACGACTGTTGGACTCCTATCTGCTGCCTAAGTAAGGATCGTCTTGTTTCTGCTGCCATCGTGATGGCCCCTGTGGAACGACGTTTCGCAAGGGTCGTAGATATTCCTGCTTTGAACTGGAAGTGAGGGTAAGGTCAGGGCAGGTCAGGTCAGGTTCCTAGAACAGCATAGGTTTCCGTCTAACGAGTGTCCTGCTCCTTGCACCGGCAAGCAACCAAGAGCTCCCGGTACTTTGACTTTCAGTTGCATTTCTTGCTTCTGCAACGAAAACAAAGCAAACAAAAAAATCTTGTACTTTCTTCCTTCATGAGTTCTCTGCAAGAGCATCAATAAGTTTACAATATTTCCGAAAATTGTTCTAACCAACGTCTGTCTAGACCTCTCTTAAAGTTTTCAACCGTTGTACAGTTTATCAACAAAGGGGGAAGCTTGTTCCAGCTGCCGACAACGCGGTTCGCGAAGTATTTCCCCTTGTTATCTAGTCGAGACCTTCGATGCCTGAGCTTGAGATGATGACCTCTCAGGTGATCTGATGTAGCTGGCTCGAACAGGTCGATAGGCTTGATGCCACTGCGGACCTTCATGATCCGAAACAGCTCTAGTACATATCCTCTCAATCTACGTCTTTCCATGGAAAACAATCCCAAGCTCTTTAGACATTCATCATACGGCTTTTCATGTTGGCCTTCAATTATTCTAGTCGCTAGCTTCTGTACCTTCACTATACAAATAATATCCTTCCGGAGATACGGTGCCCACGTTTAGACACAATATTTTAAGTGGGGTCGTACAACCACTTGATATAATAGTAGGAATGCCTCCGCTTTAGTCTTACATAAGGTCCTCCTGAGGCTGAAGTGTTCCTGCCGCGTCTTGTTGGCAGTATGCTGACCTCGTGCTGTAGGTTTGAAGTTATTCGTAATAATAACACCGAGGTCCCGTGCGTTAGCAACAGGCTGCAATGTCAGGGATCCAGTAGAAGTCTGCACTGTAATCCTATCATTGCTGGAAGTCAGTAGCTAGCAGTTGCTGGCCTTAAGGGGCAAATATTATACAACAGACCACTTTGCAACAGTGCAGAAATCATTGGACAATGTGTCCCTATAACCCCTGCTAACCAGTTTCAGGCCATCGAAAAGATGTAACAGTGGTCCTCAAGGATAGGTGCCAAGTCATTTATGAATATGAGGAATAAAAGGGGGCCTAAAACAGAGCCATGGGGAGCGCCGCTGTGAGTGGTGCCTATACTTGAGATGGCATCACTGACTCTAACGTAGTAGGTTTTTCTAAAAGGAATGCTGATATCCAAATCAACAATTGAGGAGGAATCCCAAGCCAGGCCAGCTTCATTAATAGGAAACGGTGATTTACCGAATCAAAGGACTTGCTGAAGTCAATATCGCAAACCTCCATTGGAAGCCCATTCTAAGACGTGTTAATTCATCCAAGAAGCACGACAAATTGGTAAGACGACTTATTATTGACAAAGCGGTGTTGTTCCACTCTTATCAAGTTATCAGTAACTGTAGCAGTCTGGAGATTCCCCGGTTTGTCTGTGTAAAATTATAACTAAAATTATTTTCTTATGCACCTAGGTGACCGATGTAGTTTGTTGAACTGATCGTGGAGTTCGAATGCTTGACTTGATCATCGTCATTTTTGCTTGGCGCTCGTTTCGGTTGCAACGCGCGACTGTCCTGTGTGCTGTGCATCCGTCGTTCCCCTAGCTAGAGCGTCAACGGTGTAGCTTTTTATAGCTACGTAACAGGGAAGCTTTTACTCTATTAATGAAAGTTTACCTGCAACCCCATTTGCCTTTTCGAATCGCTTGCCGGGCTCCCGCTACAGGCTACTCGCTAAATTGCTGACCCCGAATCCGGAAGAATCTCAGCGCCGTATTTTTCGAAATTTTCTCCGGTGAACTAGTTCCATTTATTTTTCATATTTTCCGGATTATTTTTGCATACGCTAGCCTATCTTTCGCGTCATTTTTTGAACTATGGAATCTGTAAACCCTAAGGTAGAGTCTCTCCTTAGCGTTGTATCTCTCTCTGTGCCACCTTTTTGGGACGTAGATCCTCTTTTGTGGTTCGCTCATCTTGAGGCTAAGTTTTATAACCACATAATCACTTCCGACTACGCGAAGTATAACAAGCTCATGTCCTATCTCCCAAAGGAGATATAAATGCAGGTTCGATAAGTTATAGTTGCTCAGACCGAAAAGCGCTTTGAGGCTCTCAAGGAGGCCACGCTTAAGCGTGTCATGCCCCCTGAGAAAGTTTGCCTGGAACAGCTTCTGATGGATCTGCAGCTTGGCAAAAAACTGCCTTCAAACCTGCTTCGAGAGATGCAGCAACTCCTTGGTTCCTCAACCATGGAAGAGACTTTACTTCGCCAACTATGGCTACAGCGGCTACCGGAAAACAAGAAAGCGATTCTTGCTATCGTGAGCTCCGTTTCGCTCGTTCAGCTAGCAGATTTAGCAGATCCAGTCATTTAACAATCACAGCCACCAGCCGATGCCAACAAAGTCAGTGTCGTCGCGTCCCAGCGCACTTCTATCACTGGCCCACAGTCAACCATAGAAGCACTGCAAACACAAGTTGCGATACTTAGTCGCCACCTTCACCAACTTACTATGAACCGTCCTCGTCATAGCCGATCGAAATCGCCCTTCAAACGTTCCAAGTTCCGCAACAGGCAGGCTTGCCGTTAGTGCCATTAACGCCTTTGTACCGCAGCTCATAAATGTAGCAAACCTAGCAACTTCGCCGAGAAGCAGGGAAACTACTCGGCCGGCCCCTAAAGGCGGTGGACGCGACCGGTCAACACCAAAGTCTCCTCATCCGCGTTAGGGATTTAAATTTCGGCACCGAGTTCCTAATCCACACAGGAGCCGAAGTTAGTGTTATACCTCGTAGCTCAGATGAGGACGTTTCACCCTCGCCGACCAAGCTGCTTGCCGCCAATGACACACCAATTACTACTTTCGCAAAAGCTACTAAGGCTCAATTTATGCCTCCGGCGAACCTTTCGCTGGCCTTTCGTAGTAGCAGTCGTGCCTTTCTCTAGCATAGGCACAGATTTCCTTCAACGTTTCTACTTTATCGTTGACACTTAAAGGAAGAAGCTTATCGACTCCAGGACACAGCTCAGTGTTATCGGGACTAGCGCCAACGTGGCTGCTAGCACTCCAATTCGAGTCCTACCTCAAGCTTCACAGTCTTTTATAGAACTTTCAACAAGCATCCTTAACTCGTTCGCGTTACGAAAGAATTGCCTCCTGTGACTTCAAACGTCATGCATCACATTTATACTAAGGGCCCACCTGTTTCGGCCCGCCCTCGCCGATTAGCCCCGGACAAGCTCAAAGCTGCTAAGGCGGCATTCGAGCAACTGCTCGAAGTGGAAATAATCCGCCCGTCCAAAAGTCCATGGGCATCACCATTACACAGGGTGCCTAAGAAATCCGGTGACTGGCGCCCCTACGGTGATTACACAGCACTTAACAAACTTATCGTCTCGGATAAATACCCCATTCCGCACATGCACGATTTAACCTCAACTCTGGCTGGTAAGTCTATCTTTAGCAAACTTGACCTAGTTCGCGCCAAACATCAGATACCTGTGACGTAAAACCACAGTACTAAAATAACACTCGTCATGCCGTTCGGCCTATTCGAGTATCTCAGAATGCCTTTCGGCCTCAGTAACTCTGCTCAAACTTTTCAGCGTTTCATTCATGAGGTAACGCGAGGACTCGAAGACGTTTATCCTTAGGTAGATGGCATTCTCATCGCCAGTTCTTATAACGATGAACCTCTTCATCACCTCGACGCTCTCTTCCAACGCTTGACTCAATTTGGGGTTACCATCAACCCCGATAAATGCGAGCTTAGCCAAAGCTCCAAAGCTCGCATTGCAACCTGTGCCGAGCGGTCGCAAAAAACTGTCCTCCTGCATTATTCGCCTCCAAATCTTTGGATTTCTTCTCACAGAGAACTATTTGCCATCATTCGATTTAGCTCCGCGAGCTCCTCCTACCACTGTTCATTTATTGGATCTATCATTCGCGGATCACCAGCAAACTGTGCTTGTGCAACTTCGAAGTCAACCGTAGTTGAACCTTATCGGAGGATTTCTTTTTCCTGTCGTTGCACAAGAAATCTTGTGGTCTTATTTTAAAAATCTTTTTGAGAGTCACCCGATCAGCTTACTACCATTGCTTCAAGTCGCTCTACAAAGCGATAGTCGTCAATTTGATCCGCCTTTGGAACAGCCACTGTCGTCATTAGACAGTGTTTTCCAAGTCACCTTGCTTTGCCTCAGTCCTACGTCGCATCGCTGCCTACCTACTTACCGGCTGGATCGATAGCACGCACGTCGCCTGTCTACCCTAAGGAACGTGTGACTCATCTGGCCGCTACACGCCTGACCCCGCTGACCTCAAACCAACGCCGATAGCCACGCAACGGTGTGTCAGTATCTCTGTCCTCTTGCTACCTCTTAAAACACCACGCCTACTGTGAACATGTCTCGTATGAAGAGCAAATGCGAATCATGTGCTAAAATGGTAAAAAGTGGGCTGGTGTGTATCATGTGTTTGAAACCCTATCACACTACCTGCCTTGGGACCGGGAAGCCAAACCCGTACACTAACACGGCAGAGGCGTTTTGGTTCTACCAACTATGCAATTCTATCCCATTTGTTAGCTGTCTATCTGTGCTGCTGAAGAGGTGCGAGAGACTAACAGAAGCGGTCGAGCAACTGGTGAGCGCCAGAGGTACACCCATGGGAGGAAACGGACCTGCACTTGTGAGTGAAAATAACACCCCGAATTCTCTAGTCAGGCCGAAGAAGCGAGCCAGGCGTCCCAACTTAACCCCAAAGACTCAGCCTCCAGCAGTATCAACATTGCCTGCAGCGCGCCTGCTTCAACTTCTGTACTGTGTGCTGCACCTAGTAGTCTGTTCTCTACACACGAGACTGTAAGCTACAC
>CALYDF020000238.1:0-26560 GCA_944474145.2 Dicrocoelium dendriticum
AGCAATTCATAAAATAACCGCCACATCCCTGTGGCCCCGCGGTATACAGTTGTTCTGCTCTATCACCGGCTTTGAGTAACTAATTTTGTCAGCCATATTTTCTTAATACTTTCAGATGGCACGTCTCTGCGCGCCGCTGCGCCGTAGACCTATGTGGTTTAGCTAACCGTCACGTCTACAGACCCTCTGCATCATTCCATTACTTCGAGCGCCTTACTGTAGTTGTTCACCTTTAGTAATGGAAGCTTCTTCACCCCAAGATACACATTCCGCTAGCGCGCTCTATTTTATAACTAATCTAACTGGATGACGTATTATTAATGGGCCGCAAAGACCTAAGCTTGTTCATCCTATCTGCAGCATCATACTTCACCTAATTTACTGAAACCCAATCGATCTAAGCTATACAAGCCACTGCTCTGTTCCCCTTACCTCGATACGCATGTTGTGTAATTCACCCTATCACAATATGGCTCTTTTCATCCTGAACAAATCTATTCCTCCGAGTCTTCTAGCTTTCTATTCCTACTTTGATCGGACCAGCTGATTGCTCTACAACACACTGGTCCAGTCTCAATTGCTCAGTCACTTTCTCACTGACTGCTTTTATGCTGCTGAGACGTAAACGACCTAGGCCCTGCAGACCTGGCGCCGTTGCTCTCACTCAGTAAGCCTTTCTGGACGTGTTCGCACTTCGTTTGTACTGCCACTCTCATTTCGAAGCTGTATATTTCTTTTTCACATTACGTGTATTTCCACTACAGTTCCACGGTTTACTCTCGACGCACCAAAGTATCAAACGTTTTCTGAACGGTCTTCTGCTTCCCGACTTCTCCCAGACTACCGACGTTACCGAACTGGTTTCGGCAAACCCGACAACCTTTTCACATTACTTGATAGCCTTATCGGCTTTTTATTTCCTATAAATAAAGTCACTATCATTCAGGTCTAGTCTTATCCTTAACGCACTATTTGTTTTCATTCCTTCAACTGACGGTTAACTCTTACTGTATTGCCCTGGTCTAGTCTCGCTTGGCTAGTCCCACGCTTTATACCTCCTACCTGATTACCGAGACTACCGATCTAAGTTTGTTGGTGAAGCTCACTTCCTTTCTATTCCCAATAAACTTTGACTTGTTTTTTTCGGCGAAAGGCACTGCTTTATTTTTGCTTGGCACCTAAGCCTTTCACTGACTTCTCCCAGATTATAGAGACTTAACCGTGCTCACGTTTGCAATACTGCCGTTCTCCTTCTATCTTATATTGCTAGAAATGTTAGTCTATTTCGTTATATATTAATACGGCTTTCTATACCTCTAGTTTACCCTACCTGCTTGCATTCTACCTGATTACATCCATCCTATTTTGACGCGTTGCTCACACCGCGGCGCACTGAGCTGGTCTTCTCCCTGACAGCTTCCAGTGTACTTAGGCTGAACACATTTAGTTTTGGCATAGCCGTTGCACAGTTCCCAAAACTAGATAGCCATGCTAGTGGTATATATCCATTAGAAATATAGAATGCACCATATAGACCTTGACATTCCTGTAACTTTTCCGTCTGCAATTGGACGGCTTACTCTCAATACACATAACTGATATAGTCTTAGCTTCTCTGCTGCCCGGGTACTTCGTGTCTATTGATATGTAAGCGCCCTGTCGTCGACACAGCCAGCACGCTATTTACCTTGCACACCTAGGCCTTATTGCTTTCATGCGGACGTTATCAAGCTGGGAATTCTCATCTCTCCACGCGTCACTTTTGACAGGAATAATTGCCTGAATGAAACGTTGCCGCGCACCTTGACTCTTTAGTGCTTGGCTGCATTCGTTTAGTAATCTTACTACACACTCTTTGTTCCACTTCTTCATTTCGTTCCTTTTCGTATACAGTCGCATCTCGTGTGACCTACCTGCCAATCTTCAGACGCTACTCAGATAATAGCGGTATGAGCGCGTTGGAGTTGTAAGCTGCCTCGTTATGCTTACCATCATTGGAGTCACATGCGACTGTACTTAACTTCATAATAGCACCTATCGCACCATTCTGAAGGTTGCTGTAAAAGTCAATTTCTCCACCAATTCCAGCTCATCTCAGAAGGTTTAGAACCGCTGTAGTCTAAATTGGCTCACAGCTCATACTCTTTGAAGAAACCCAGGCCATTGCGTTATAAGCGTTTCAGGATTATCTGTTGTACTGCTATACCTAACTTACTTCCAATCTTATGGGTCTTCACATCAACATAGGTTAACATTTGCCCTACTTTCTAGACTTTGCTGGATGCGCATAATCCTTCCTCTATAAATGTTACTTCACCCAGGCTAACGGCTCAAAATGCGCAGCACTGTTTTCTGCCTTCTCTGTCTTATCACTCTTCTCTCTAACAGCTTTCTGCATACGGTAGTAAGAGCGTTTTCAGTTCCACTGCAAATTTTGCATACGGTTCACACAAATCAGCTCTTCCTTAACCCTCTGCATTTGCTCTCCTTCTTTGAACGTTGCTGTATAAACTAACTGCCCCTACTGTACATCGCAGTCTAGTTGACTTTGGCTATCCCTAAGCTGCCGCTCTAGCATTTTAGTCCTCCTTGGCTATCATAGCACGACTGGCGTTGCATTTCAACTCACAGGTATAAGTGAAGGTAGAGCTAGGTCAGGACGCAAAATTCAGAACCGCTTGGGATCCCCTTAGGTTAAAGTATACCGACAATATCTCAGCAGCAGCCTTTAAGTACCTAAGTGGCAAACATCTTAAAGATATGCTTAGGTCGTGCTTGATCCCTACAAGTAAGCGGTGGGTAATTTTCCTTACGAAACAGCAAAAAGGCATCCAAAGCGGATTGCTGGTGGTGGCTTATTTACTAACGAAATTTCACGCAGGAATTCGATGTGCCACCACACAGGTTAACTAAGTGTAGGTGCACACAATGCTTGACAGGCCGGCTGCAGGTAATTCGACTACTGAAATACACTACAGCTTAGCACACAGGTTTTTAGCTCAGATCCCAATTTCCTGCATCAATAGGTTGCACTATGGCGGTCCTTTGAAAAGGGCAGTTAAACAGAAATAAAGGAAAGAAAAATCGACAGAACGGAAAAGTACCTTTACGCAGCACAGAAAATAATAAAAGTAAAAAGAAATGGAAAGCCATACTAAAGCACAGGCGGCCAATAAAAAGAACTGTGGCTGCTAAACCAGGCGTGAAGTAAGATTTCCAACTCATTTGCCTTCATCATCATCATCATGCACGTTAGCTAGAGGTGGGGAACACCTCGGCTACTATGCAGCAATAAACAGAAAAATGGAGAGAAAAAAAGAATTCAACTGGTGCAAGCCGGATGAGCTACCGGTACCGGACGGGCATCATTCCGGTAAGACACCAGCCGGCTATTATGCATTAAAAAATTACTATGCAAAATTATATAAGGTTAAATAATGAGATCGGGGTTAGAGGGGAGGCTAAGAGGGATGGGGCGGGACAAAGAAACTCACAGCACGAGCGCCACTGAGGTCGGCTCCTAGCCACGTTGGCAAGCGTGTCCAACCAAACGTGTTCATCGTCTTTCGGACCCCAACCAGGGAGCCGAGACGCTCCAACCGAGGCCAGCTCAGAAGTGAGGGCCTTCATTCCTCTGGACCAAGTCATCGCTTGGCCACCCCTCCTCTTCTAACATCCACACCCCCGGCCCGCAAACAACGCTCGTCGCGGGAGTCGGTGGGCTGGCATGCATAACACTTGGCCGAACCATCGGAGCCTGGTGCGTGAAATAACGGTGTTGAGCGGTTCATTTCCTTTTCATGTACCGTAAACGAGACGCCAAACATGCTCGTTACTCACTCGGTGTTCCAACCAGATGTGAGCTAAATTACGAAGGCACCGGTGGTCGAACAAGTCACCGGTGGTCGAACTCATTAGCCTTCACTACATACAAAAGTCTCCGGACAATGCACCTTAAGTAACATTCATTCTAAGTTGTACTACGTTGTCAGCCTTAACCTCTCCAGTTCGCATATTGTAAAGCTATGTTAGATGACCAAAGAAAGTCTAAACTCTCGCGGAGTGTAGAACTGTTTAGGACAGGGCACAGCAGAACGATAAATGCACCTGGCTTCTAAGCCGTAAGCAAACTCCTCTACTAATTCACGGGATTTAGCAAAAAATAAAAAGTAGTGTGCACATGGAGCTCGTGTATATAGTAAATGATATAGAAATTGTGCAGTGGAACTTGTATCGCAAGTTCACCATGTACTGCATTGAAACAACCTAAGGCTGAGCTGCAGAAGTGAGCAGCAAGCTGAACCACAAGGCGGTCTAGTTGACCCATCGCTAAACATCTCGTTAGAGTCTGTATGCATTTAACCTCGCATAACTCATAATATACTAATAGGCCTTTTACCGACACATACAACCTGCCGAGCTCAGCGATCACTAAATCAACCAATTGAACAACCTGAGCTACCAACATTTGCTTCTATAGCGCACATACAACAAACATCTGAGAAGAGGAATTGCTACTAACAGCGAATAAAGCTCTGACATACCTAGCTGCCGAGCAAAATGAGTAGTCCACAAAACATCAAATTTACGGCTTATGTAAAGAAGCACGGCACACCTTTCCGATCGACGGAGAGCTCGAACGTAAAGTTGCGCAGACATGCAAGTGCAATTCACCGTCTGTAATAGTTTGAGAACTCCTATCCATGTTTACAAATATGCCAGCACAAGAATCGTCTACCAGTAGATCCATCTCAAACAGCTAATTTCCTATGCAACGCACACCACTAAGTAGTGCTTGAAAACGTTCAATTGGCATATATCCCTGGTTTGTTTTCTTCTAGAAGTGGCACACGAAGGGAGGAAATCTTTCGTTGGCTGACAACCTGAAACCGTAATATCCAAAAATTGGCTCCTCTGACCGCTAGCCCGTACTTGAGGTACCAATACGGTCAACTTGATAAATTTACTGGAAATTGACATTAAACAGACCGGACCCACAGCTGGTCAAGTGCACGCTATAGGTCCTGGTTGTCCTTTGTTTTTAACTAGTCTGGACAAAGCCGGCCGACCTCAATAAACATACTGTAATTTTGGCTTTACTGTCGTGTAATCCTTCCATATTGTATTAACACATTGACAAAATAAATACACACCGGGTTTGTTTATCAACGGAAACCCACGATCAAATTATACTGACTCGCAACAAATTATACAGTTCTATTTCCTCACGCACAAGGCATAAGATAAAGTAACACCGGAATACGATTTCACAAGGAGGTCAGCAGACAGGCTTTTGAATTTATTGAAGCCTTTAACAACATTCCCAACAAACGTCACTAGAGGCATCATACCTAAACTGCTGGTACCAATTGGCAATGACCATGCCTGCAATACGCTTGTTAACCACTAGATCGCCTACCTCTGCTCTGCCAGCACAACGTGGGTCATAGTAAAAATCTTGCCGGGTCTAAACGAGCTCCATACTGCCTTCTAAATAACGTCGCATTACCGGCGTATAACGGAAACGGCCATTCAAAATACCACCGAAGACTGAGACATATCATAATAAATAAATAAATATTGTATTTGCGAATTTCTCGAGGCGCACGAAGCACGTTACAAACATAATATATTACATTGTGTACTAAATGACCTTGCGTCCTCACAGCTTATTGGCTGCCTGCTTGTACCCAAACAACAATACCAGAACTAAGTTGTTCGAGGTCCGCAAACACAGCGGCCCCTAGATTTACCAGATACAAATGGCGCATCAAAGCAACTGAGCTGCAGTAATCTGCAGATTTGCCTGCTTATCTAGGTACGATGCATAAAAGATAATAAATATAGTTTCACCCAATACATAAGCAAAGTACAAAGGTTGTTTGTTCGAACCTTGTAAAGGTGTGTGTCAGTCACGGGACGGATCGCAATTCTCGCGCAGCAGGCTTTCCGTCTCGAGGAGTGCTGCCGACGTCCGCTTTGAAAACCATACCTCTTCTACGGAAAGAACATTTTAGGTGCCTTTAATATAGCGCGAATGCGTTTCGATAATAAGAGAATATCTCGCCCATTCATTTGTCTTCTTTCAGCTCCTCCGTTAGTTTGGACGAAAATGAAATTATGATGGCAAGACGATACATAGTCGTCTTGGCGTGTCTTGAAACCCTAAAGCATTAAAAATTTTATTTGTTATTTATTTGTTCCACTATAACTGGTGACCCAACCGCAAATTTGGCAAGAAGTACGCTACTTATTATTTCGGGTTTATTAAATCATGTGACGCACATATCCAGTTAAAAGTTATCCCGTCGAGGTTGTCTGCAGAGACAAGCCAGCCTGTTGTTTGTGACATCCATCCCCGTTCAGCTAGATTGCTAGGCAAATGAGCTTTAAACTAGCGCTCTCCGGCCTTTGCTTCGTGACCATTTTTCGTTTGCTGTGGTGTGCTAGTCTATAGTCTCGCCTAATGTTCCGCCGGACTCAACCGATGGCGCTGGCGGTAGTGCGCCAGTAGTGTTACGAATAATGCGTCCAGTTCTATGTGTAAAGTGATTTAAGTTGTTGTAGAATACCATGCTTTCAAAAACACCTTCGCCTGTTTTGTACCTCCATGTGCCGTGATTCTTAAATTTTATAGAAAAAATAGGGGCCTTCTTGCTCTACATGAGCAGCAACCACTGAGTGCGAATTATGTATTCTAAGTGCAACATTGTATACGGTGAATCGTTTAAAAGCTTTCATTCAAGAGGTCGCGAGTCGCAACCCAACCACACAGCCTGCTCCCTAAATACAGCTTTGAATTACTTTCCTCTGTGCCAAGTGTTGCTCGCGGGTCTCAGTAGCATAGTGTTCAGGGCGTTAGCCATACACTACTAAGCTCTGAGTTCCATCCCAGCTCAGACTATCTCCAGCTGACGAGTCTAAACCAAGATGAAACCGCGATCATAGTGTGCCGGTGTTGGGAAGGGCAACACCCAAGTACCTCCAAGCTTTCGTTCAGTTTTTCGATGTATCTTTTATTGCGGTCACCGCAAATGTTGGTAAAAGACATTGGTTTGTTAGACATTATTGACCTATTCCTAGGGCTTGAGGTCCATTTTCTTAGTGTGCCGCTTGGTTTGTGTACCGCAAAGATTTCAAGGGACTGCCGCAACCTTCCTGTTAGTTCTGAGACGTTATTGTTGTAGGGAACACCATTCATTTGTTTACTTTCACACGTTGCAGCCGTTGTTGCTGAGAAGTACGATTATTTGAGCTTCTTCTGATACAATGTCTTGGATAACCGTAGTTACTAACCATTTGCTATAAGTACGCTTTTCCTTTTAACGCTATTTAGCTGTGCTGCAGTACGTTTCCACCCTGAAACTGGATACGTATGCCACCCTACTTGTGCTTCTTTGGGTGTTTGCTGTAATAGTTTAATATCCGTTTCGTTTAAGCCGTTGCCGATTTCCTGAAGTCAGCTTTTATTTTCTGCGGCTCACAAACCAAGCGCTGCAATAAAAGGTTTACCTCAAAACCTTAGTAATAGGTCAAGTAAGTTCATTAATGCATTGGCCACTACCAGCTAAAATCCCGCGACTGCCATATAAGATAAATCGACTAACTGTGTGAAAGCATTGTAAACGATTCACCGTATACAATCTTGCCCTTAGAAAACATGATCTATACTCATTGGTTCCTGCCCGTGAACATCAAGAAGGCCTCCATTTTGTTCTAGAGGATGTAAGCATCTTGACACATGGAGGTACAAAACACGTGAAGGGGTTTTTGGTAGCATGGTATTCTACAACAACTTCAATTACTCTACCTGTCGAACTGGACGCATTCTTGGTAACTCTACGAGCAAACAGCCACCCGCTCCATCGATGGAGTTTGGCGGAACTTTGGACGAGACAAACAGGTCTGACTACAGATTCGCACACTAGAGCGAACAGACAACGGTCTCGGAACAAAAGCCGGAAAGAGCGTTCAATAATCATCTGCCTAGCAAGCAAGCCGAACGCGGATGTGGGTCGCAAACAATGGGATTGCTAGTCTCTACTGGAAAAAACGACAGCATAAAAACGCACGCACATCTAGCTCAGCGCACTGTCACAGAGGCTTCTTTAAGTTACTATACGCAACTACAGTCACGCAACCAAGCCATGATGATGTCAGGTCGATTGGTGATGAAACATCTGCAACAAGCTTGTTAGGCTAATTCAACATTTCAATGTCCATCTGAACAACTTGAGCATTCAGTCTTCTACTCTTGCTCGATGTTCTATGTTGTGGATGCGTATCTCGCAGATAATGACTGCCCGGTTAATACTGTAACCATTGTCACTCCGCCATTTCGCTAAAGCCATTCAAATAATTGGCTTGCTCAATTGGATTCGCTTGGCGGACTACCAAGCATGAGGTCAGGAAGAATGAAGTATTTTTCACGCCGTATTCCCACTTCTTTCAAACTTCGTCAGTCCCAAATGCGCTAGCCTTGCTCTGCCAAAAAGAAACCTACGAGGAAATTATGAAGGCGGTCCACAAAGGGGCAGCTCTGTCGGATTGTTAGCGATTTACAAAGGTTTTACTGCAAGGAGCCGGATTGCCTCTTGCCGTCGCAGCCACTGCAAGAGCTGCAACGTTTACGTTAACTACCTATGATAGGCAACGCGCTGTTTGGCAAAATTTGGCTGCGTAGATTGCGACCTGAAACATGCAAGGTAGCGTATGCTGTTGCTGATTCATCGCTGTCCATAATAGCAGACCCCGCGGACCAAATTTGAAAATTGTATGGACAGATTTCACGAATTTAAACCGCGCTGGACAAAAATGTCTTCCAAATAAAGTATTGTTTGCCGCATGCACCGAAAGTGTTGGCAATTTCATAACTTATTGAAACAGTTGCATCTGCCACTTTCCGTCGTAAACGTCTCGCTCGATGGAACTTTCTTTCGAAATAACCGCACGAGCAGCATCATCTGCGACTTTGCAAGCATTTAGAGCGTACCGCAAAACCTTTTCCTTCAAATACAAATCTCAGGGAAACGGGCGGACCAGCACGCAGTAGCGATGGACCCAACGGGGCGACACAGTCGTCTATACTACGTCAATGACCGGCAACCCGAACTTTGATTGCCCGTCGATACTGTCGCAGAAGCCAGCGTGCTTCTTCGTGATCCACCTGGCGGAAAAGGAAAGGCGACTGGCGCTTAAAGCGCAATAACGGAACCTGCACACATGTATAAAAGATAAACAAATAAAGGGTTTTTCTTGAAAGTGCGAAGCACGCCTAAATAGGTATGCTGGTCGTAATAAAACACATGTTCGGTTTTTGAACAAACGCGTTACAAGTTAAGCAGTAGCGTACTTAATTTATATTTGTTTGCATATATGTAGTTGTGTGCAATTAGCCATGTTGAGTTGTTTGGTTATTTTGACCGGGTATGGGATTTCGGCCCATTAATTCGCCAACGTAGGAAGTCATTTAACTGCATGACTTACGTAAAGTGCGTGTAGTCTTTTGAAAAGGGAAGCAGCGTGGATTTTAAAAAATGTCGTGTCACATCCGCCGCGATACAGTGTTGACATGGCTTTTAGTGAGAACGCTTGCCAGGCGGAATCCAAGCGCCTCCTGGAACACTGGCGCCAAACGATTCGCTGGAACAAGGTAAAATCAAACCACCCAGCTGACACCACGAGGTGTCTTGCAACTAACGAGTTTGCACACGCCTAACCTTGCCCTGCGTTGCTCCTGTCGAAGGCTATTTCTTGTCGTTGACGCGCGAAGTCACATAGTTAGAATATGATTAATCCTACAACTTGCCTTGTTGGTGGACGCTGGATGACAGAGGGCAAATTGCCCAGATAATAAGGCTTACTGCCGTTAGCATATTTAGCGCTGTGGCATCGTTTAGCACAGTGTACGCCACCACCAACTTACTGGTCGGCAACTATTTACTTGCGAGTTTCCTTAAAGTCTTTCGATCTGCGTCGTCTCTGTTAACCGCAACCGCAACTACGCAACATCATACATGTTGCCACAGCTTTCCTCTCCGCCAGTGCGCAAAGACTGACTCCGAACAAGCTCTAAACTGCCCGTGCAGAAGGCGAGCGCATGCACAAACCTGGAATCGTTCGATTATCCAGCCGCTCATGGTCGTCATCTATTCACATGGTGCTGAATAGGTAGGGATACCAACGACCGTGGGCGGACTACCGCGTGCTCAAATAGCTAACAGCTCCCGATCGGTAACTACTTCTACATATGCAGGACATCACAGCCGGATTTCATGGAGCTGGTATCTTCTCAATGATAAGGGTGATGAGATGTTATCATCAGATACCGGTAGCTTAGAAAGAATTACCGAAAACGGCCGTCAGTATTCCATATCTTTGTAGAGAGCCGGCGAATACATTTCGTCCTGCACAACGTTGCGCAGACAAGTAAATACTTTCATTGACTCCGTGGTGCGTGGACTTGAATTCCTTCACAAGTACATCGTATATTGGTGGCTGGTCCATGAAGAACAACAAGGCAGCTGCGACTTGTTCAAACGGCTGAACGTGCAAAACCTCACCGTCAACCTTGACAGTGGCATTTTCCCACAGCCGGTCATTAAGTTCCACGGACAAGAACTTGATTCCTAAGGCATCCAACCTGTGCGGGACGAGTCCAATTAGACCGTGCTTTTTGTAGTCCGACGTATCTAGCCACTACCCGTCGATTCATCGGAATAATCACTTATTACCAGTGATTCCAACCACGCTACGCTGAACGTATACAACCGCCTCCGGCTCTCTTGCATGGATGTAACAACAGCAGTATTGGTCTTACGCCTGAAGCGCAAAAAGCATTCGCAGACAACAACAAAACGCTTGTTTCAGCAGGCATGGTTCATTCCTTCCAGTTGACTACCTCATTAATGTACCCTTGCCGCCTCGGAGAACGCAGTCAGCGCTGTCTCACAGCAGTTCACCCAGAATAACTGGCGCTCACTAGCTTAATTTTCACGACGTCTTCAGACCGCCAAAAAGAAATACAGTACGTTTGGCCTCAAGGTACTTGCCGACTACGCCATTTACGTCAGTTTCATAACGTTCTGTGCATAAACTGTATACTCTCGGATATGCGCGACATGCCTACGTATAAATGTGCATGACAATACAAACACGTATGATAGATACTTGTACAAACATTCTGCTAACTTACCAGTAACACACTGGATATCTTTATGTGTATATAAAAGTGTGAGGTGTGTTGCTTATGCCGATGTTGCCTTCATCTTGCCTTCCTACCACCAGTAGGCTAAATCAACTTACACTTAAACTAGGTATTTTTAAGCAGGATAAACGTTATTCCAATTTATTGGTTTAAATGAAATAATAAATTCTTTATTCTCGTGCAATGCGAGCCAAGCCTATGTGGGCATGATCTGTTTAAATTTACAACTACATGTCGGATAATGTATGGAATATGGTGCAGGTTAGCCGTGAAGCTTGGCGCTGAGTGTCCATGCATGTATGTACAGTGCATGTGTCTATCTGCTATTCCAGTTTGAATACGTGCCACCACAATCGTGCTTGATCGCTAAATAGTATGAGAATGGTAGAGAGACGTCCGAATTTGGAGTATGGTTGGTTGGTTAGGAAATCATACGGCCGTGAATTTAGTTCGAGGCGAGTCACGTCCGCCTAGTCCCAGTGCTGTTAAACAGACATCAGTGGCTTTTTATGGGGAGTACGCTTGCCAGGCGAAAACACAGCACGTCCTGGAGGACTGTCGCTAAACCATTGCTGTAACAGATTGGACCTGAACCATCCAGTTGGTGTCACGGAGACGTCATGTTTTAGTTGTCGTTGGAGTAGCCTGTTCTTGCTGACAAGCCATAGTCGAGCGATTGGACGCTTGCCGGGCAGGACTGAGGGTTAGGTAGTTATGGAATGAGTCAGGTTTGTTGTGGTAAACGTTTAGGTTGAAGCCCTTTTTGTAGACTGGCCATGACTGATCTAAACCACTGGATAAGGACATCCAGGTCAAATTGTCCAGTGATATTAGACCAGCATTGGAGTGAGGGTGTAGGAGATCACATTTGATCCAAATTTGTCTTTGTGAGTTCATTCGGTCGAAGGCAAACAGGCCGGATGGGCTCTTTGGTAAGTTTCTGAGGTCTGAAGATTCAGACCTCCGGGAAGTAAAAGGAAAAGTAAAGAAAAGTTGTGCAGCAGAGACTATTTAGGAAACCTGTGACAACAGGTGATGTGAATGTAAAAGTCATATATGTTCCAACATGGTTAAAATGGTACATGAAGAACAAAGCAAATATTGCTATTTTGTGATCTGCGACCATCTAAAGTCTCTATGCGGGACAGTTTGCTTAACAGCTAGGAGCAGAAATAGGAGGCTGAATGAGGAAAAAGAGAAGACGGTGGCAAGCAAAAGAGACAAAAACGAGAAATTAAACAGAAAAGCCTGGAAATGGGATGCAAGTATAAGTACTACTTGCCCTGGACTTACCTTGCAAGGTGGTTAGTGTCTATAGCAAAAGATATGAAAGTTACCACATCAAGCTAGAAGTGAGAAAAAATGATGCAAACAGAACTTTGAAACGCAAAGTCAGCAACAGCATTCCAGGAAGGTGCACCAGACAGTAGCAAGTGAAATGAGCGGTGTCATGTAGCTAGGGACAGCGCCGCCATTAAAGCTCAATAGTTTCAGAGAACTAACAAGAGAAGCAGGTCATACTGAGTTAATCCAAGGCCTGTTTATGGTTAGAAAAACAAATTCATTCACGAGAAAAGCTGCTGTAGACTAGGTGTTTATGCCTCAATGTAACAAGCTAGGTAAGGAAAAAGCAAAGATATGTGAGGCGATGCGAGACGGACTCATCGGGCCAACAGCCAGCAAGCCAGGTAGGGTGTGAGTTTGATAAGTTGCTCAAACAAATGAGCGTATCATCGCATTAAAATGGCTTTAGGGAAAAAGTGAGGAGGAACAACAATCAAAGCAGGGGAAGATAAAAGATCAGTGGAAGTGCCAACCATGAGTCAGTATGCCTCAGTCGCCTGGCAGCTGTCAGAAAACAGGCGAGAGGGCACAAAGGAGATTGGATTTGTCAGAAAGGAGAGACTATTTCACCCAACAGAACTTAGGGTAGCATTTGAAGAGGCAAGCAAAGAATTAGGAGCTTAAATCTAGCATTATAAGTAAGCGCAATTTACGGAGGTGCGGTGAATGGTAGATGCATGGTACCCGCCGAAACTGACGCGATTTTACCTAAATTGTTTAAAGGCAGTCAGATAGTAGTATGAGACAGGCTACACTAGACTACACCTAGGGGAAAGTAGAGGTTCTGATGGCTGGTTGAGGTAGGAGCAAGAAAGGAATACACAGACAGGTAAACAAAATTACAGATGGTATTGCTTGGAGCGTAAGAAAGAACAGCAATCCAGCTTAATGGTAGGAGAAAGACCCACGGATGTGTCTGTTGTAAACCATTCTTTTAAGCCACCGTGATCTAAGTGAGGTAAAGGAACGTGGTTGGTCTGCAATAACTCAGACACCTAACATTATAGCTTCTTAGTTCGGTCGCAGAGCAGGAGTATTATGCCAGAAAATACGAACTAAAGGCGACAGATAAATAACAAGCCATCTAGATAAGCTAGAAGTTGAATAAGTAGCGCAGACTTCCAAGCAACTGATTAGGTTAAAATGGCTTTAAGTAAAAGTGTGAAGAAGAACAACAATCTAAATTGAAGAAAGATTATCGGCGGAACTGCGATACAATTGGTGTCATACATCAATGGCCTGGTTGTAATCAAAAAGACGGCGAGACAGCTCAGACGAGCCTGGAATAGACAACGGTGAAGTGCTGTACAGATCCGAATTATATGGAGCAAATGCAATAGGTAGTTGAAGAGTATGCGCGGGTGTATGGAAAGAAAAGTACTAAAGTGAGGGAGACAGGTAGCTTTTAGTGACAGGTAGATTCAGATTAGGTTATGTTGTGCAGCCATATATGGGTAGGTCCGTTTTCCCAGAACTCGTCTGCAGATACGCATGTGCCCAATATTTCCGCTGCTTTGAAAACTGTGAGTTCGCTCTGTGTAGACGCAGAGGATACTATGACACTTGCAGATGTCCTGACGGCTGCTGGCAACTTATTCCAATCGCTGGCGTATCTGTAGAGGAAGAAGTTCAAACGTATGGAACAGTGCGCTCTAGGTAGAGAAAATGTGCACGGCTTTTAACGTAAAGGATATCGGGTACCGCCAGCGTTTGGAAAAACAGATAATACCTGTGTTACAGACTTTGACGAGGTTATGAAGGAAGATAAAGTTGGTTTAAGTTTGCAAAACCAGCGGATCTAACCCGAGCTGCTTACACCGGTCATGGTAACTGAGTGTAGGAAGGCATAGTAGGCGCTTAATAAACGGGCGCTGTACCTTTACGAGCACTAAGCTATCGAATTTGCGTGCGCGAGAAACAATTAACGAACAGTATTCCAGAATTTGTCGGGCACATATTTTGTAAAGAGTGGTTCGAGATTCTCTTAAGCGAATAGCTTTGATGATGTATCCAATAATTACCCTTGCTTTTGCAGAACTATAGCACACTTCATGTGTGCTATAGCTCGCTACTCAAGCTACTAGCGAGCTTGAGTAGTGCGAGCCCAGGTCACGAACTGCAGGGCAGATTTCTAGAGAAGTACCGTTGAGTACCAACGTGTTAGGTGGTACAGGAACATGTAAGAGAGAACGTTGTACTTTGATGGGAAGAATTCAAGTTTCCATAAATCACACCAGGTTTCGCGTGCTTTGAGGTCAGTTCTAATGAGGGAGAGGCTGTTTTGTACGTCGGTAGGATCGAATAAAAACACCACATACATGTCGTCATCAAATAGGTATGATGTGTCGTGACCGAAAACACGAAAGATGTCAAGTCTGTAGAATAGCAACAGCAAGGGACCAAGGGCGCTTCCCTGGATCACACCGCTGATTACAGGGAACCTTTTCGAAGTGATGGTACCCAGTTGAATTGACTGGGTTCGATAGCTAAGATAGGATGAAAACCAAGTGTGAAGATTACCTGACGTGCCAAGTGCGGCTAACTTCATAAGTAGTCCCTCGTGTGAGACTCGGTCAAATGCCCTTTTTATGTCAAGGAAGAAAATGACCAGTGCCTGTCCCATGTCTATAGAGTGCATTACATTGTTCAGAAATTCAAAGTGGCAAGTTCGGCAGCATTTTGATGGTAGAAACCCGTGCTGTGATCTGGTACTGAGGCTACGCTGCAGTAGGTATGCCAGCATTTCCTCCTAATTTATCCTCTCCATGACCCTAGAGGCGATAGTTGTGGCACTGATAGGACGACTACTTAGTTTAAGTCGTGGAACAAACGTCGCGTGCTTCCAAGTGTTTGGGTAGAAGCCGCTCTTCCTAGAAAAGGTGAAAATATTAAGAAAGAGGCCTGGGATGTTCGGGCCCCAACTTTCAGCATTGTGGTGGAGACACCGTCTGGACTGTGGTAATGTGACATCTTCAGCAAACGAAGTGATTGCGTGATTTTGCTGAGGCTAAAGCCGATAGGGTGCAGTAGATCGTCAGTGCACTTGGGTATCTTGGTACTGTCAACTCTGTGGCGCTGAAGAAGTCGCGGAAGGGATTCTTAACATAATCACATAGATTGACTGCATTAGTAAGTACCCTTTTGTCAGGAAGTATGAGAGAGGTAATGTGGATATCGATGCGGTCACTACGAAGTTTCATAAGTCTAACAATAGATTGTCCTTTGTTGTGGGTACTAAGTGCTCGGTGCTCAGCTGATATCTGTTTCATGTTTAGCGAGTTTCTCCAACTGGCCAGGATGTCGTTTATACGAATCATGAGATGAATTTCCTTGGTCTTGTCATAGTTGGAGGGCATTTCCTTGAGCTTTGCAGAGACTCTGTGCGTGGTGGCGTTATTGGGAGACTGTATTTTGCTTATCTTGGTGTGCTTTGGGGCAAGGGCGTCTATGTAATTTGTTAGGTTTTTATAAAGCTCACAACGCGCTATGTCTATATGGACTGTCAAGGAGAGGACATCCCGAGGTGCCGCTCGGAGAAGTATGGAAAGTGCTTTCCAACTGATGCGGTGGAGAGGTCTTAGTGCAAATGTCATACTATCTTGGTGAGGAGAAAATTTAGGGGGTAAATAAAGAGCTCACTATCTTGTGGTCACAACCATGAAGATTGTTTTATACGTAAGCCTATGCGTAACGTATGCATTTTGTACGTAGCCGGTCCAGGTTGTTAGGTCTTCTCGTGGGAGCATGCACATGTTGAGTCCAATCACTTGTAAATCCGTGTCAACGAAGGTCTATACCTGAAAGGTGTGGACTGCTCAAGCCATGAAATTCGGGCATATTGAAATCTCCGCCAGTTGTCTTATAGCGTGCTGGCACAAATGATGATTCACGAAATAGTTTTACCAGATCGGAAATCATAGAATAGAAGGAAGTAGATTGGTTATACACACACCCGAATAGCAAGTTGAGCTGGCTCCAATGGATGGAATCCGAACGCAATTTGCTGGGTAGCCAATGGAAATAGCTTGAAAATTTTTTGCACGGAAGTCAGTGTTGACGTAAATAAGACAACCACCTCCAGGTTGATTGGCACGTCCATTACAGAAAATAGAGTAACCTGGAATGTGCAGCAGCGCATCAGAGGCGTCAGGTGGGTGCCAAGTTTCTGTAATAAGTACTACATGCGGACTGGACAACAGAATGATAGGTCTTAGAAGATGCGTTTTATGTTTTATCGATCGCCTGTTGATGAGGGAACGTTTATATGCGTCGTTGTGTAACACAGCTGTGTTTGCGGTCAGTGCGCATTTCATGGCAGCAGGGATAGCGCTGTCAGTGTCCGCGTTATCATAGAGTAGGTCGGGTTGTAGGAGTGAGTCCGCTTCGTTAGCATACTGAAACGACGCAAAAGAGACAACATCTTGATTGTGTGAAAGATCATTGTTGAGGACCAAGGTAGTTGCATTGATAGGTTGGATAGGCGAGTTAAGTGCTGTGGATATGTGTTCCGGGGGTGGCACTGTGTTAAATTGATATCAGGCGGACGCCGATGAGCCAGTTGCGGGTTTGAGGTCCATGGGGGTTAAGCGTAGAGCTGGAAGCAGCCGTTTTGGGGTAGCTGCAGTGTATAAATCAGTCACTGTAGATTATACAGAGCAGGCGCGGGATCTTGGAGAACTTGGCGTGGTGTACAATACCCTGTAGCATTCCATAAAAAGAGACTGCCGTAGGTGTGGCACTTCTTGGTGACCTGACATTCTGCAGAAGTTCTGATATGTAAGAGCCATTCGACGAAGCGCAAGGAGCTGTGGTATTCATACTGGACGTCGAGATGACAGCAGCAGCAGGCTGTCATCTTCGGCTGGACTCCGTATACCCTGGTGTTTTGAGCTGATAATGGTAAGTTGAAGCTTAGGCCGTTTGATTTGTTGGTTCGAGTGGATATGGTTTACTGAATCGCTGGCTAGATCTGGTCGAAGCAACAATCCCGTGTATCGTTCGATAAGCCGGGGCGGTATGTGTAATAGTCATCAGCGTAGTTGCAGTGGTTTTGGTTTGACGCGATCGGTAGTGTATCGGGGTTGTTGCGAATTCGGAAATACTTTATTGGTTTGGGGTATTGAGTAGGTAATTCCTACTACGAAACTGAGCTTGGGTGGCAATAGACTTCAGTCCTGTTGTGTGCGGGCGAGCCACCTGGTGGCGTGGGATTTCTGGTACTGGCAAAGTGTATGCTTTAGCCAATCGGAACGTCTGGGTATAGTCCTTTTGCTGTACTGATATGAATTCGATGAAAGCCGATGGAAGAGAGCTGTGAAACACCGCTGTTTTTAGTTGCTTGTCAATTGCGTTGTGTTGTTAGGGAGTTAAGTGGGGTCATTGCCAAAGCTAGCTAATGGATTACATACTTATAAAAAGTCCACACACACAACTTCAGTCTATGTCGCAAAAGTCAGACATATCAACAGGCGGTGTATTGTATTCAGTCGTGTCTACGACAAGCAGTTTTCAGCTGGTAGCACGGGCTTAGCGACGATATTTTTGGCTGTTCGTTGCCTTTTAAGGGCTTTTGCATCGCGGTCTGTTAGCCGCTGTGATAAATCCAGGTCAGCATTTCGCCGCTTCGAGAAAGGGGCGGTGTGTGTTGCATTTTCTTGCGCTTTTGTGAGTTGGGACTCTATTAATATTGTCACGCGGGTTTCTTTATTCAGAGAAATTGAAGTAGCAGACAAGTTGAGCATCACAACGTTGTTCTGTCTGGTTTTATTAGAATTAGCTCGTGGTTCGAGCGCTGATTCAGGTCATATCGGAGGTCAAGACATCGTTTAGGCAGCACGGGGCCGCCGAATTTCACGACTATTGGACAAGATCGGCCGGAGATCTTACGTTGGCGAGTGGCTGAACAACAGTCATTTAGTAGCCTACAATTATTGAGAAGGGCACGCAACACTTTTTAAGCGACAGCTTGTCCGGTACGTTGAATACGCCCGCGTTATTGGCAAGACGAATGCGTTCGCTGACCTCGTGCGTAATGTTATTTAATGGTTCACCTGCAGCTAGCGATTAAGGTTGGCTAGCCAACGTCTGGATGTTGTCCAGATTAACCAGAGCACGAGTTCGTTTAATAGCGTCGCAATAAATGTAAACTGTTCTTTCAGCGAGCTTACCTGGCTTTCAAGAACACGAACCTTTTGCAGGGCTTCTGATAGTGGATATACAAGCACTAAGTTGCAATCTCGTGTTTGCGAAGAGCCAGCCTCACAGACGGCATGGGCGGCTTTTTACAGCGTTCTCTTTTTGGCAGACGTGCGTGACATAAGTTTGTTAACCATGACACATATAAACAGTAAAACTATCGAGTAAAAACGTAGGGTAAAACATTAAAGTAGTGAAAACGAGACACGAACAAACGACGTTTGGAAAACGGCTTGGACAATGGTACAAAAACAGCAAAGACGATGCAACAGCTGATGTGTGTTACTTTAATGTAACACAAAACGAACTATAATGCAGCGATATACAGTTCAAATAACAGTGGGACGATGCGCGGCGAAAACGCACTTTCCACTTTATTTGTTCTGTTTACCTGAATAATCATGTATTAACGCACACGTTGCGTATGCTAATTGCACTCAGTTTTGTTAATTTAGCGCGTTTATAGCATTTATTGAATAACCTGTGTACAGTTTGTAATTATCGGTGAGTCGTTGCTTACCAACTTACTTCATATGCTAATATGGCCAAGAGTTATGGCAACTTATCTCTGCATTATTCAAGTTATTTTATTTCATCATGTCATTTCCAGTGATTGGATGTGGCTTGATATCCTCGGTGTGGCCTCACTTTATGTGCACGCTGAGAAGATGCTTAACAGTCCGGTACCCACTACCTCGTCCATACCAGCTCCAGGCGACAGTTGGTCGTTGCTGAAGAGGACGGGGTGCACTGTCCTGGTAGTCGTGCTAGGCTCTAAGAGTGTTTCCATGCACTCAGTGTGGAGCTGACCAAAATCCAGTCACCGTCTACCGAGCAGATGATTCCCGAATACAGCGTGCTTGTGCTTGCCTGTAAGGAAGTTTGGGCCGGCTGCGTTGATGCAAGGCGGCTCCCAACCACATGCCTCCCAGTCTTATTACTTTGGGTGTACGCTGAATATGCGTGTGTACCTGGAGCTGTGGGTGATGCAGCACAAGATACCCATGGTCCCTATGTAGGCGCAGGCGTCCTGTGGCTGGTCACAGTGACAGGAAAATCTGTAACTGGATGCCGCCAACCGAGTGTGTTGCTTGACTGTGTTAATATGAGGCTGCTTTTGGGCTTGTGTTACTTAAGCTAATCGCGTAATTATGGTTCAAGTGAATGTTTTGGGTTGAAGGACTAACTTCCATGTTGTGCGGAAGACCATCCGGATATGGGAGGGGTAGTGACATCATTTTGTTGCGCCACAGCCGCCACGTTGCAGTGTTGTTAAACAGACATAAGTGGCTTTTCACAGGGTGAACGCTTGCAAGACTAAAATTTACCACGTCATGGAATACTATCGCCGAACCAATAGCTGGAACGTGCTTAACTCGAACCACCATGTTGGTACTAATAATAGGTAGTTTGGCGCTCCTTACAGCTCATCTGGTGGGACCACCGCGTGAACAACGAGCGTGTCCGACGCCTTGTTTATGGCACAGGAAAAGGCACTGAACCGCTCAACACCGTTATTTCACGCATCAGGCTCCGATGGCTCGGCCACGCTTTATGCATGCCAGCTCACCGACTCCCTCGACGTGCGTTGTTTGCGCGCCGGGGGTGTGGATGGAAGAAGAGGAGGGGTGGTCAAGCGATGACTTGGTCCAAAGGAATGAAGGCCCTCACTTCTGAGCTGGCCTCGGTTGGAGCGTCTCAGCTCCCTGGTTGGGGTCCGAAAGACGATGAACACGTTCGGTTGAACACGCTTGCCGACATGGCTAGGAGCCGACCTCAGTGGCGTTCGTGCTGTGAGTTTCTTTGTCCCACCCCATCCCTCTAAGCCTCCCCTCCAACCACGATCTCATTATTTAACCTCATATAATTTTGCATAGTAATTTTTTTGATGCATAGTAGCCGGCGGATAGCTTACCGGAACGATGCACATCCGGTACCGGTAGCTCATCCGGCTTTCCCCAGTTGAATTCTTTTTTCTCTCCTTTTTCTGTGCATTGAGGCACAGTAGCTGTGTTTCCACCTCTAGCTAACGTGTTGGATTGATGATGACAGCTCATGAACCGCCGATGCACGCTTTACGGAAATTCCCACATCGACACCCTAAGCGTGAAGTCGGTCATCTGGATGGTTGTCTCCTTATTTGAGACAGAAGTTCAACAGGATTTTGGTAAAAACAAGGTCGTGGAGGACAGGCACGCAGGAGTAAACTCTGTGGTCTTGAAGCACTAATACGTTGCTTTAGCAGCTGCAGCCGCCGCTCAGCGAACCGAAACGGACTTAATGACTGCTTGCGAAGTCTGCGCTTAAGTTGGCACCGAAAACGCTCCAATAGTTTTCAGTCACGATAATCCTCGACGTCTGTACTGGAAATACAGTTCCACTTGTTCCAACCGCCTTGCATCAGAAAATATTTGCTTCGTCGCACAACCTCCCGCAGCATGGCATCTGTGCTTTAACCAGGATGACGGCCGACAGCTACGCCCTGCTCATCGTGCAGAGCGAGGTCAGAGGTGCGGCACGCAACGTTTTGACTTCCGAACGATCAATAGTTTATTGACATGTTGCAGCTTTTCTCTGGTTTTTTGAAGCACCCGCCATGTGCCTTTGATTGCGACGCGCCATCTCATTAGTGACGTCGGCTGACGTTGAAGTCAGCCTCTGCCAAAACGTTCACTGGGACCGTCACCGAAGTGGAGAGTTTCGGTGTAGCTCTCTCCTATCCCTGTTGCCGTTTTGATTGCCCGCTTCCCGTTAGTGGCAACCCGCTCTACTCACGCCCAATTTAAATTGGTTAGACTGCCACCGCCGTCCAAAGGCATTTTTTCATGCTGACAATGGTGGGCCCTAACCACCTATGGCCTGAATCTTCCCCAGTTTCCAATACAAATGCAAAAAATATTACGTGCGCGTCTGTCGAGCTCTCGGTCGTTGTACACGGCTGTCTAGCTACTGTAACTAACGTTCGTGGACCCTAAGTTGTTTACATGACTTGCATTTGCCTACTAAAAATCTTGGGTGTAATCGCTTTTGGACAACAGCCTACCATCCCTAAGAAAACGGAATGGCGGAAACATAGCACCTTCAGCTTAGCGTCCCTGGAAGCCATCAATGAACCCAGTCGAACAAAAGGTTTGCTAATGGCCTTACTCGGTGGTCGAGCATCACTAAATGGCGAGCTCGGATTGTCTAGCACTCATTTGTTGTACGCAAAACCACTCCGACTGCTAGGCAAATACTCCGAGTCCAAGCAGTTCACGTTACAAATAGCATTGCACATAGCAGCAAGTTTTTCATCTTCCCAACTTCACTAAGGGTTATTTTTGTCTTAATAGAACACCTAATCCGTGAACCTTATTGCGGCGGCTACCTGCGCATAACTGCGGACACAAGTGGTCCGGAGGCAGTCTCACAAATGTCATACCACCGGTCAAATGTAACCATCGACAGCGTTTTTGACCGCGGTGACTTTGGCCTGGCGTGCATTTTGCCCTACAAAAAGCCACAAATGTCTGCTTAACAACACTGCAACGTAATAGAGGTAACGCGCCACCAAATCAAGTTAAATAAATAAATAAAAATTTATTCTCGGCTATGCGAGGCATGCCCGCGAGGGCATGATCAAATAAGTGCAATTATACAGACATGTCATGGCAATTGTAACAGTGACAATCGGAGATTGTTCATACGTTCCTATTTGAAACTGTACAAATAGGACAGAAATAAAAATGAAGAAAGCCCATTGTCGTGAGTTCGGGCACGTTCGTGTGGGTACAGTCGGTCTGCCATAAAGTGCAGTAAAAATTCAGGCAGGAATATATCAAGAACTAGAACTGAGCAATTAGAAAAGAGCTGGTGGAGAACACGCTGAATCGCGATTACACGATTCGCTGGGTTCATGTGAGTGTAGCGTAAAGAACAAAGGTGAATGCGCAGAAAAAGACGTGGCAACGAAATACGCAGTTAAGAAATTGTCGGGGCATATCCCTCATGGTAGTATATAGTCATGGTCAGCTTGTCAGTATGAGCTTATTGGCTGTGGCTTTATTCAGTGGCGACTCACCTTCGCCACTTCGCAGTGTTGTTAAACGGACAATTGTGGCTTTTTATATAGAGAACGCTTGCCAGGCGAAAACTCACCACGTCCTGGAGCAGTGCCATCGACGCATTCGAACGACAAGCTGCAATTGGCAATGCTTCTTATTGACCGAATAATGGTTCCGTTAGTCGCAGTATGGATACACCAATAATTTTCGCTGGCTGTTGCATGATGGGGCGGGACTGTATCATCCATGTATCCTGGCACTTCCTGACGGAATTACACGGCCCGTGCGGTAGGTACACCATGAATCGAACATAGTGGCATGTTTTGTATTTGTCGTCGGTAGAACCGCGTAATGTCTCCGAGGGGATCCGGTAATGTGATTTTGAACCAATTATTAGAGGAAGGAGAATGGCCAAAAGCAATCGTTCAGGCCCAAAAAAGCTGCAAGTTGTCCTGAATAATGAACCAGATCTCCTCACAGGATAAGATCTGTTGATTAGAGACACTGACATTCACGACCATATGGACGGTAAAAGTAGTGTGGGCTGCTCCAGGTGTGGTAAGTGAAAAGAATTTCAGTAGTGTAAAGGGCGGGACTCATTTGTTCTTGCCACGGTGGAAGTATTGTGTGTGAATGTATTGTGTTGGGCTATTTCCAAATTAGGTGCATAGCACAGACAGGAAAATCTGCCCTCCGGTTAGATGAAATGTCCGAGTTGACGTTAAATGTCAGCAAGTGAACTCCGAGTAAGAGTTATGTGAAGAAGAGTCGAGCTGAACCCAGTTGTTCAGGCCTCAATAAAGTGGCATCCATCAAAAATAACAGATAAATGTTTTGTTCATCCGGTAGGTAACAAGGCAGCACGATAACTATTTATCCCTTTCCAGATAAGGGAATATTGTACATCGTTGAATTGTTGAGGTAAAGGCAGTGGACGTATCCTCGGGTCCTGGCCACCGGTTCTGTGGAAATCTTGGAGAAAAAGACAACGAACAAAGGCAGCCACACGAACAGACAACAACGATGCATCCAAGACTCAGCGACTAAGATCAGTCGAAAAAAGTGTTTTCACTAATGTACCTCACATTATATGTATCATTTTAAACTAACTATCTCATGTACATGTGTTCCATAAAAAGTTAGATCAGCCGTACCGTAAACAGCGACGCCTCAGAGAATTGCGCGATATCGGAGAGCGAGAGGCCGATCCGAAGGGTTTGGATTAGTCAGCGGATTGCGATTATGTCGTCTAAATAAATAGGGAAGACGAATGGTGATGATCAAGGTTGGGAATGAACTTAGCTGTCATAATAAAGCATGAGAAAATTCAGCAAAGTTCTTGGGAGGAGCAAAAGTTTGGGTATGCAGCACTTAGATCATATACGTCCTAATAGTATGGATGCAGCCAGAAAGCACAACTAATATCAGAAAAGAATAGATTAGAACAAAGCACAGAGATGGCCATCCATTTGAACAGCACTCAGAGACCGAGTTAAGGAAAAGACAGAGTATGGTTGAGAAAGGCTTTTATTGAAAGAGTGGAGAAGTTAAGGAGGTTTTCAAGGCATTAAACCATTCATTAGGACAGCCGAATGAGGATAGGTAACGTCTCATAATTTTAGTGAATTCGGAAAGCAGGGGCCGATCAAGCGCGACTGGAGTGGTCAGCGCGTTCGTAGTGGTACTTAAAATGAAGGTAAGAAGAGGGCTAGGACAATACAGAGTGAACAAGTCTGGCGGGCCCTAGAGATAGGGACAACGTATAGCTCAGTCTGCAACGCCTGCACCGCTGAAGTCTCAGCCAAAAAAGAGTAGTTAGAGAGAAAATGACAGGTCAAGTGAGGCTAGATCAATGAACAATGAATTTATACGGATTAAGAAGCGTTGCTTCACAAGTCCCGTTGGATAGTTGGTGACGATACCAACATAACAACAATGATGATAAGGATAGTAATATAGTTAATGCTTTACATATGAAAATAAGGACTTATCGTTTGTTTCGCTACAGTCCTGCGATCCTCTTAGATTCACAGCATCCACAGTTAACAAAAATAATTCCATGGTAAACTCCAGGTGTAGGATGGAGACGTAGTGTTAAGTAGCAAAGTGTAAGTGGATGAGTGCATCGTCCAACCGTCTTTTAAATACTGTTAGTGTCGGTGCAGAGACGACCGATTCTGGGAGAGCGTTCCACGGGTAACATTCACGAATGGAAAAGAAATTTTTGCGGTACTCCAAACGACTGTATTGTTTTGCGAGTTTTAATGAGTGGCCCCTCAGGTTTGTATTGCTGCTGAGTTGCAGTAAAGGGCGGCACACATGATGTGGGTCTCGCAGAATCAAGTATGTCATAATCAGGTCGCCTCGTAGTCTGCGATAGCTTCCACTTAACAATCCTAGTCGTCGCAGCCTCTCCTGGTAGGAAGATTACGCATTCCAATTACTTTCTTAGATGCCCGGCGTTGTGGCTGCTCCAGTGCATCAAGGTCGTGTTTTAGCCATGGATGCCAGGCTTGAATTGCATATTCGACATGGGGGCGAACATACGCACTGAGCATTTGTCGAAATATGGAGCTGTTTATTTGTCCAAACGCCCGCCTCAACAGCCCGACGTGTTGGTTTCCGGTCTTCGAGGTCTTTCGGATTGCCTGGAACAACCCAAGTCACCTTGAACCAGGACACTCAAGTCACGTTCAAGAGTTGATTGTTGCAGTAAATTCGTTCCGAGTCGGTATGAGTAGCTGCTTTGATGTCGGATGGAAAGCACCTTGCATTTACTGACGTTGAAATGCAATAAGTTTTGGTCGACCATTGATACACCGTATCTAAGTCACTCTGAAGAACATTTTAGTCGGTGTTCGCCTGGATCCTGCGCCAGATCTTGATATCGTCAGCAAACAGTAGGAAGTTTGAAGCGATTCCCTGTGCAAGGTCATTAAAAAACACCAAAAACAAACGTGGACCTAGAACCGAGCCTTGCGGCACACCACACTCCACTTGTATGGGGTCCGATAAAGAGCTCCGAACTCCGACCACTAATTGCCTTTGAAATAGAAAGTTGGCGATCCAGCTTAAAAGAGGGTCTCCGATCCCATAATGCTGCAGCTTGGATAGTAGTATCCGATGGTCTAGACGATCGAAAGCCTTGGAAAAATTCAGGTAGATCACATCAACACCTTCTCCAGCGTCGACTGCCTCGGTCCAACTACTGCGTGCAATTAGTAAATTAGTTGTACATGACCGCTGTCGACGGAAACCGTGTTGTTCAGGAGTGATGAGGTTATAGTTTTCCAGATAGCACACCAGTGCATCGGCAACTATGGAGTTCATGACCTTGGGTAGTATAGGAAGAAGGGTTACTGGGCGGTAGTCGGAGGGAGCAATTCTGCTTCCACCTTTGTGAATCGGGCTTATTATTCTAAGCTTCCACATGACGGGAACTTGGTTCTGGTCTAAGCAGTGCTGAAAAAACTGAGCTAAATGTCCTGCCAGTTGGTTTGCTGCTGCTCCCAATGCCTCTGGACGAATTGTGTCGACACCCGGAGGAGCTGTGTTTGCATAGAGACGTCAGCTTTTGGAATACAGCCTCGCGGTAAAATTGATGTGGGTTAGTCCTGGTGAGCAGAATACATAGCTTGATAGCTCGCTTGTTGCCATGACTCCTTGCTACGTGGGGGCGTATTGCATTTGCAGCGCGTTTGCAGCTTCCGTATATGTTCTTGTTGGGCCATCAGCCGTCTTGAGTGGATGAAATCCTTGCCTCACCTTTCGT
>CALYDF020000239.1:0-21363 GCA_944474145.2 Dicrocoelium dendriticum
GGGGCGAGCACATCTAGGCAGCTGAAGAGATTTAGATATATATTTTCCTTTACATTTTTAAAAATGAAACATGATAATAAATGGAAGTGCTGCACTTACAAGCTGTATATAACTATATATATATACAGCATGTTTCATCAACAATTTATGAACCCTATGGATTCTCATTCCGCCGTAGTGTGCATTTAGGTGCCATACGTATACAGGAGACTGACTTGCTTCTCGACTTATCATTCACCTTAGATCATTTAACTTATTGTTCCTAGAGATCATGACCTGCACCTGCACTTTCACCCCGTTTCCCTAACATATAGGCATTAGGTAACAAGTCCCGTAGGTCAGCATATATGCGCATATCACAGGGTCTCCTGTCCTTTTGTAAAACATCCGTTTACTCCGTCATTTACATAATATTCTTATAGCCATTTCCGTCCTTGCCCACGGTAAAGTCCACCGTGAATGTTGAATAACGCGTAGCTAAAGATCCCGAAAATAAAACAATTCGGATCACAAATACTACGGTACTACTAAAATATATACAGCTGATACTTACGACCTACTTCAAATGTTCAGTATCCCGGTGTATGCAAGTTGACAACAAGGTGTTAGTAAACAATAGGAGGGAACGGGTTGTCTACGCCGGACAATCAAAGGAACAAGTCATCACACCTGAGTGCTACGAGTATTAAGAATAATGGCGTTGACCAATCAATGGATGGTCCAATCACATGGTGAGAGTTTAATGGCACGCATAGAGATGGTGTTTGGACGAGCGACCAGTGAACGGGGGAGGGGGTGCGACACATGCTCCGGGCTGAACATGTCACGTTCGGCGAAGAGTAGGGTTCGAGATCCAAGGCCATCGGTAGCCGCACACGCACGGAACCAGTGCCGGGGATTAGCAGCACACACACGACACACCTACAACACCAACAATGGGAATGTAAGGAGGCGCATATGAACGCTGGTCGATATCCATCAACGATCGGCCGAGGTCTGTAGAATAGACCACGAAGCGAAGAGTAGAAGACTTTCATGAATAAATAAGCGCGTTACACTGCCTCCGAACTTCTGTTGCGATTGACGTCCCGTACTTCCCCGACACCACTCTGGCTCTCGGTCCTACAACTGCCTACATTAGCGCTATTTAGAAAAGCAGAAAGGAAAGCAACGTAACCACACGAGAGCATCTTGACAGGAGCCGTTTTCCATGACTCTCACCAAGCGTCGTTCGTGGGCGTCTTTGGGCATCTAAGCGCTTGGGTGAAAGCCGTGTTCCATGACTACCACCCTGCACTCCAAGCCAGACTTGAGCGCTGCTACTCATCGCCCTCCAGGCGGCACACCTTTCTGACATCCATTTTTAATATACCTGAGTTCGTTTTAATGTACACTGTCCTTACTAAACCGTCATTGCTGGCTTCACAACTCACGACTCGACCCAGCGGCCAACAACTCCTTGGTAGTTTCTCGGAAGCCACCAACACTACTTCGTCTTTTTCTACTGACTTGGTCGGAAGCTGCCGCTTCTGTCGAGGTTGGAATGTTGTTATGTATTCTTTTAATCATCTCTTCCAGAATCTCGTGGCTACGTGGGCTACTTGCTTCCAGCGCTTAGTATACCTGTCTCTGATGTCGATGTCTGCTAGCTGCATGGTTTCGCATGGTATAAGAAGTAGGCTGTTCGGGGTTAATGGAGGAGCATCTTGGCTATCGGAAGTGGGTGGAACTAGCGGGCGATTGCTTAGAATCCGTTCTACCTCGACAAATGCAGTGGCTACGGAGTCATCAGTAAGGCTCTGCTCGTTACATACGCCGTACAATAATTTCCTAACCGCCCCGACGAAATTCGTTCCGTTGTCACTGCATACCTCTGATGGGCAGCTCCGTCTGCCGACGAAACGGATGAACGCCGTAATGAATGCATCAGTCGAGAGGTCGTGGGCTGCTTCCAAGTGCACTGCCCTGGTTTGCAAGCAATTGACTATGCCCCCAAAGCGCTTTTCCACAGTCCTTCCTTACTTTACAAAAATACGGCCAAAGTCATCCACACCCACATAGTTGAAGGGAAACCAACCAATTCCCGCCATGGCACAGGGTAATAATGCCATCTGTTGCTGACACGGAGTGGCGGTGCGCTTCCAGCAGCAGATGCAGCTTGCGACCACTCGCTTCGCTGGTTTAGCTCCACGCAGTATCCAGCACTTGGTGCGGATCGCACTTAGCACGTGATGCACTCCACCGTAACCTACTGAGACGTGGAAACGACTCACCAGAACCTCGAAAACTGGATGCCTACTGGTAAGGGCAGCAGGGTGCTTCAAAATCTCCACGCAGTCCGTGTAGTTCAACCGCCCTCCGAAGCAGAGAATTCCCTCCATCAGAGTTGGGTACAGGCGACGGGTTGGGTTTCGTTTTTTCCATGCGTGACTGAGGTGGGTCGATTGATGGCTGCAAGCTTTAAGGTTTGTCAGTTCGATGCTGAACGTGTCGCGTTGCACCATGCGAAGGATGTCTTTCCTGGCCCCTTCTATCTCGGAAACTAACAGCGGACCTCTAGCAAACACCCGATGCGCATTGTGACGGGAGAGTAACCAGCATTTGAAACGAACCATCCAAGCTACTGCCTTCACTCAGGGCCGGACCAAGTGGCAGTTCTCCATCTTAATGACCGATTCAGACAGGGCAACTGCGTTGTTGGGAATGGACTTCGCGCCTTGAAGTAGGCCTTCTATCGAGGCCCTAGCAATGTAGTGTGCTTGCCCGAAGAGGTCTCGAAGGATACGTCGAGCTCTTTCATAACCCTGACCGGGCGGCAACATTACGCAATTGCCAATAACCAGTCTAGCTCGCCATTACAGTAATGAATGAGGTAGAGCAGACGCCTTTCGTCATCTACCACCTTGCTCTCCGCATAGGATTCAAACTGCTTGACGAACCTCCAGTAGTCAGCTGGGTGCCCATCGAAATAAGCCAGCTCTAATTTGGGGAGACCAGCTTCCACAATAAGTGGGACGAGGGCGGACGCTATAGCAATTCCCAACGTGGCAGTGGGGGTCAATCGGCCAATCGTCATAACAACCTGCGGATGGTTGATTTGCAGCCACCGCAGCACATTCCGTGACAAACTCGTCAACACTGTTTAACGAATAAATAGGGCGTGCGGACAGATCTACATCGCCTTGTTCGTCTTCCAGCAAGGCGCTAAGCTGGGCGAATTCGACCTCCTGTCCAGCCTTCAAAAGTCTACGCTGTTTGCTAAGCGCCTGTTTCCTAATTTCTAGTTCTAGCTCCTTCTTGGGCTGCTTTTCTTTCAACTCAGCAAGCAGGAGCTGTGAGCGCGTACTGCTAACTGAATTTCTAGAGCTAACCGAGAACAAGGATGAGAGACAGCATTAAGAGGGACTTGCCTTGACTTGGATGAGTCCTTTGTACGGGTGGATGCGCGGGTGCCTGGCATTGCGAAGAGGAACCAACTTGGCCCTTCCGGATACGAGTACCACCAAATCGAGGGATTCAGTTGAGCCATCCGTAGCAGCGAGAAAAAAATTGAATACTGTAAAGTCCACCGTGAAAGTTGAATAACTAGTAGCCAAAGATCCCGAAAATAAAACAATTCGGACCACAAATACTACGGTACTACTAAAATATATACAGTTGATAATTGGGACATACTTCAATTGTTCAGTATCCCGGTGTATGCAAGTTGACAACAAGGTGTCAGTAAACAATAGGAGGGAACGGGTTGTCTACGCCGGACAATCAAAGGAACAAGTCATCACACCTGAGTGCTACGAGTATTAAGAATAATGGCGTTGACCAATCAATGGATGGTCCAATCACATGGTGAGAGTTTAATGGCACGCATAGAGATGGTGTTTGGACGAGCGACCAGTGAACGGGGGAGGGGGTGCGACACATGCTCCGGGCTGAACGTGTCACGTTCGGCGAAGAGTAGGGTTCGAGATCCAAGGCCATCGGTAGCCGCACACGCACGGAACCAGTGCCGGGGATTAGCAGCACACACACGACACACCTACAACCCTAACAATAAATAAATAAATAAATAAGTATTTTGTTCTCGACTATGCGAGGCACGCTCGTGGGGGCATGATCAGATATGTACAACGGTACAAACATTACAATGCAATTGGAACAGTAACGTAGAAAACTTTTCATAAATCCATGATTGGAACTGTACAATGTTGAAAATGCGAAACAATAAGTTGGTTGTCGTGAGATACGGGACCTCAGCTAATAAGAGATTGAGAATCGTTTATGATCCATTGAAAGGTAATGGAAGAGTCCGCACACAAGGAAGGAAAAGGGCAGCGTGTCGTAGGATGTAAAACGACAACAGTATATACAAATGTAGAAGTCCCAGTGTAACGATCCTATGTAGAATTGTGACGCTAGTTGACCTGCCAGTGTAAAGTTATGGGCTGTGACTTTATTCGGTGGCGAGTCACATACGCCACGTTGCAGTGTTGTTAAACGGACATTTGTGGCTTTTTGTAGGGAGAACGCTTGCCAGGCGAAAACCCACCACGTCCTGGAACACTGCCACCAATCCATTGAATGGCAAATTGTAACTGGCTATGTTTCTTGTTAAAAGTCTGTTTGCTCGGTTATTCGCAGTCAGGTTGCGTCCCATTTTTTCCGCTGGTTGATGCAATAACTGGTTGCCCATTGCGTTCCTGGGTCCTGTCCATTGGTAGGTCGGGTACTAAACATACTTCTTGAATATGATGCGTTAATCCTTCGCAGAACCACATGAAGTCATCTCCGATTATGTATATTTGCCGGGGAGCGAAGAATTCGTGTCCAGCTACCCTCACTGGACATCGGTGGTTGGGTGTAAATAGTTAGAGTGGAAGTGAGGCCATGGTCCAGGTAAGTACTTGTTGGTTAATTCGTCCCATCCCAGGCGGAGGCAGTTCCTCAGTTCGATCCCGAAGCTCTCTGATGTTCGCGACCTCAGAGAAAAGGGAGAGAGGAACAAGCCGAGAGAAGACCGAAAAGGAACAGTCAATGTACCTAGCGTTTGATCGAAATCCTACCTTAAGACATTTTTTGAGATAACTAGTGTACAAGGTGCAACAGATATTGCGCTAAAGATGTTTTTACTTATGCGGAAGGCATGGCCTGATGGGTAGAACATTTTCATGTGCATAGGGATGAAGAGCAGGATTCCGGTAAGATATTCATGAGGTGTAAACTGACAATGTTCGAATTCTACCTGAGACTAGAAAGTGGGTGTGTAGTCATGATTGATTGTTATCGGAAACCCAAAGACAGTGACGATGTGGCCGTATTTGTATATGCTCCACAGGATAAGGATTACCTAAGACACCATAACTACAATGTACAGTACTAACAGTAACTACAATAACAGTATAATAGAATGCCGTTGCTGTTCACTGGTTCTCTCCACTAGCACGAGTATCCTTCGTTCTTATCTTCATTACGTTTACTGCAGAGACTCATTGTACGCTCCATATATCTTTGAGCTTATCTGGAGCTACTAGGAGACATTCCTTGTTTCCACATCCTGTAATCTCTCAGATTGTATGTATCACTTACCCTCACTGGCGTGTTGATGTGTTCTGTGACACTGTAGGAATCCACTTGTGACGAAAGTGTCTAATGGAATGGCTACATCAGGCCAGTGAAAGTTTCTCGAAGCGCCATTTTCTGTCGATCCTCTTCACCTCAGCACTTCTACTTAGTAGCAACTAGTGGACGAGGGCTCCGCGTATCTCTCTGCATACCTGGAGCTTGCTAAGTGCCACCCTCTTTCATCCCCAACCTTCATTCTTCTTGACTGTCTGCTCACATTCATTTGCAGTCCGTTGATTTATCCACGACACTTCAGCTAACCACTAGCCACTAGAAGGCTCCACCCCAATACCATTGCTAGTTGCGGATACTCTCTATCTCACCTTGTATCATTATCAGTTCTTCGCGTTACCTACGTCACCAATTTCCAGCTGCAGCTAGTCATTGCAGGTAGCATACATATCTACGCTAGAAGCCACTCTGCATCTCTTCAACTTACTTTCTTGAATGGTTAGCATAACACACCTGCACTGGATTGTCGACTTCTTCTGTCACTGTAAGTATCTAATAAAAAACTAAAAGGCTCAATGGAATTCCGTTGCTGCCCACTGGTTCTCTCACTTAGCACAATTATCCTTCGTTCTTCTTATCTTCATTACGTTTACTGCAGTGACTCATTGTGGGCTCCATATATCTTTGCGCTTATCTGGAGATACTAGGAGACATTCCTCGTTTCTTCATCCTGTAATCTCTCAGAATGTCTGTATCACTTACCTTCGCTGGCTTGTTGATATGTTCTGTGACACTGTAGGAACCCACTTGTGACCAAATTGTCTAATGGAATGGCTACTTCTGGCCACCGAATGTTTCTCGTAGTACCAGTTTCTGTCGAGCCTCTTCACCTCAGCACTTCTACTTAGTAGCAACTAGTGGTCGTAGGCTCCATGCATCTCTGCACATATACGGAGCCTGCCAAGTGTAACCCTCTTGCATCCCCAACATTCATTCTTTATGGCTGTCTGCGTCACATTCATTTGCTGACCGTTGACTTATTCTGGGACACTTTAGGCATCCACTAGCCGCTAGAAGCCTATACCCCAATGCCGCTGCTGTTTGCGGATACTCGCTATCTCACCTTGTATCATTATCTGTTCTTCGTATTACTTATGTCACCACCTTTCAGCTGCAGCCAGTCATAGTAGTTAGCATGCATATCTACGCTAGTAGCCACTCTGTATCTCTCCCACTTACTCTCTTGAATTGTTAGCATCACATACCTTCACTGGTTTGCTGACCTCTTCTGTCACTGTATCTAATAAATACCTAGAAGTTTCAATGTAATTCAGATGCTGTCCGCCGGTTCTCTCCCTTGCACAATTACCCTTCGTTCTTCTTATCTTCATTACGTTTACTGCAGAGATTCATTGTAGGCTCCACACATCTCTGAGGTTATCTGGAGCTACTAGGAGACATTCCTCGTTTCTCCATCCTGTAATCTCCCAGATTGTCTGTATCACTTACCTTCGCTGGCTTGTTGAAGTGTTCTGTGATACTAGCAATCCACTTGTAACCAAATAGCCTAATGGACTGGCTACATCAGGCCACCGAAATTTTCTCGCAGCGCCATGTTCTGTCCATCCTCTTAAACCTAAGCACTTCTGCTTAGCAGCAACTAGTAATCGTAGGCTCCACGCATTTCTGGAGCTTGCTAAGAGCTGCTCTCTTCTATCTCGAACATACTTTGTGGCTGTCTGCGTCACATACATCCGCTTTTTGCTGATTTACTATGGGTAATTAAGGGCATACACTAGCAACTAAGAGGCTTCATGCAAATTCCATTGCTGATCACTGATACTCACACTTACAGCGACCCTAACTGTTCCTCGTCTTACCTCTGGCTCCCGTGTTTAGCAGCAGTCCTTCTTCATAAGCTACTATCATCTTTGCGCATATACTGAGCTGCCAAGGTCCACACTTTTCCCTCCAAGCTTTAATCCCTGGGACTGCGTGCATCACATACACTTGCTGTCTGTTGCCCTAATCAGGTGTACACTAGCAATTATAAGGCCACACCTAAATGCCATTGCTCATCCGCGACACCTAATTGGCCGTAGTACAGCTCTCTCACGGGCTTCTCCCGGCTCAGGCCTCCTTAATTATACTCCATTAACACCACCGCATGATTTGATTAGCTGCACGTTGATGCGTCGTAGTCTATTATGCTCTAACTATCTAACAACCTCTTTGTATGCTTGCGCTTTACTTGACTGCTGCCATTCTATCACGAAACCTCTCTTAGCTTTCTTCTGTCGTGCAAACATATCCAGGTATTCAGCATAAGCCGCTCTTCTGCCACACATTTCTAGACCTTTATCTACTCACTACTTGCTGTATTGTCTTAGGCATTTTTTACCTGCAATACTCCAAGTCTCGGGCTAGCAGTCCATGCCTCTATCCAGCTTGGCACTATTACCCTAGCACTCTGGCTGCTGCGGTTAGGTCTCAGGTTCTGATGTCCACAGCAACCTTAATGTACGCATATATTCTGGCTATTCGCGGTCCTTCCGTCAATTAGCCCTTCTTAGCTTTTTAATTCGGCACTCTCTCATCTGGTCAGTACAGAGACGCCCTTAGCTTCTCATTTACAGGTGTTCATTCCTCAATTATTCGCTGGTATTTTTGCGAAACTTACCCATGTATGAGTCCAAAAGACTCACTGGCTTTCCCTGGGTCAGCATATTCTACGCTCCCCAGCGAATCTTCCCACGCAACAGTTGCATCATAGCAAACGGATCCTGTGTTTTATTTGCTTAACGGCGCAACGCTCTGCATCCAAGGTATACGGTAGCAACCAACCTTTAGGGCTTTGCTTCCGATGAATATTCAAAAGACACTTTTAGCATAATCATTGTTACACATTGTACATCATATGTTTCCTCTAAATGTTAGACCATAGGATATAAATAATGCTTGTTCCCACGTCTGTTCTTTGCGGCCTTGTTTGTCTCTCACCTTCCCTTTCTCCGAGGTCTGGAACTTCTTGGGGATCTGGGATCGGAATGTGAAAGAGCTTGTGCCTGGGACAGGACATAGAAACACCCAAGGACCTACGTAGAACACGGCTGTACAACAAGTGGATAAAAATGCACTCACTACCACGACCGTCGTCCAGTAATGGTAGCTGGACATGACGCCTTTATACTCCTGCGAAGTATACATAATCCTGTAAATTTTAGAAGCAAGAATCGGAAGTTTTGCTCACCTGGACACGAAGATGACGAAGGTCTAACCCTCCATAGGCCTCAGCCATTATGGCCGCCGCGAGCAAAAATAACCTGTTCAGCTAACAGAGGAAATTAGAAGGCAATTGACGGCGGTTAACCGAGTGTTAAATCAGTCGACGAGCTGCTCTGCCAGTTTTACATTAGTGTACAAACGGATTTCTGACAGTGTTTCAGGACGTGGTGGGTTTTCGCCTGGCAAGCGCTTTCCCTTTAAAAAGCCACAAATGTCCGCTTAACAACACTGTGACGTGGCGGATGTGACTCGCCACTGAATAAAGTCACTGCCTACAACTACATACTGGCAAGCCGACCTGAATCCTAATGAAATATTTTCCTGACAAGTTTTCTCTACAAACTGAATGCACAGCCTGTTTAAACTACGCCCATTAGAACCCAACTTGTCGTCATGTTTTGACGAATTTATACCTCAAGATTAATTTTACAATTTCCAAAGCTTGGACCACTTTCGGCTTACTGCCGATTACATACATAGCAACCTGTTTGTTGCGAAACATAAATTGCTTGTAAACGTTGATCATGCCTGGTCAGGTGTGTCTCGGAAATTCGAGAATATACTATTTATTTATTTATTTATTTATTTATTAAGACGGACATCACACTAATACCCACTTATCACTTAAAGAACATATGGACGGTTAGGACCTAAGGTTCACGCAGTACCAGTTGCCGTAGTTGCTGGACGTGGGAACACACTTGGGCGGCACTACAAGCTTGTGGTCGGAAAGCGAAATGAATTTTACCGCGCATCTGAGAACATTACAGGACAAAAGAAAATGACTGCCTGTGTATGAGAATGCTTTACGTACATGAAAGTGTGTAGTACAAAAATCGTTAGTATAGAAGCCGGCGCTGTCAAGATGTTTAATCCGCTTCGGAGATTGGCCGCTTAGGTAGCTAAAGACGTTCATAAGGAAGCAGTGGACTCACCACATTCGCGCTGTATACTTTACTTTGCTCAACAGGCGGTCTCTTGTGCCGTGCAGAATGCAACCACGTTTTGATGTGGCGAGTAATATCAGCATCCGTGGCTGCATCACCCATGCGTTGCCGACCGCTGCATTTGTAGGTTATATGGCTTATTGTAGGTTAACCTACCTTGTGCAAGTCCGTTCAGATTTGTTCGCCTGAATGCAAACAAGCCTCCTGCGCCAGGGTACTTTATCTCCGCGGCAGCTGCTCTTACCATTAGCCGCTCCTTGGTGCCCCGGATAACGAGTTGCACGTTAGCACCGTGCACAACACACAAATGGTCGACTTAAATGTCTTTCAATACTTACACAAACTTATGACTCTGATTTTTGAACTCTGGGTCTTTCAGCCGTTCATCATATCTCTTAAGCTCACTGAGAGTTATAAATGGCAGACAAAGTCCCGGTGCAAGAACTTGGGACTGTCGTTGCAGCACCTGCAACAAGGCTTCGGACATGCGGCGATCACCGACCAGTTCTGATCAAATGAGGCATAATTCATTTAACGATAAAGCTGAGAGCAATGCAACGCGTCTGTACTGTCTTATATTTAATGGCCTTCACTTCCCCCAGCACCACCAGATTGGAGTGTTGCTACGTCAACAATAGCAGAAGGTGCGATTACAGTTTAATAGGGGCAGTATGAACGGGCTACTTACGGTTGCTTGTTTATGGCGCTGGACGTGGTGGACCAATGCCACTAAAGAGAGAAGTGAGCGCACTTGCGTATGTTGCTGCAGCAAGCCTTTTGTGTTCGGTGAGACGCGCGGCACCTTCTGCCGCGGAGCAAGAACGGACTGGCCGGGGTCTAAGAGGATGGACACAGCAGTGCTGGCCTCATCGCCAACGGGTGCAGTGTGCTTATTCACAGCTGCATAGCAGTGCGTACCGAGCACGGAAGGTATTTGGGCGTACGCACCTTCTCGAAGCTAGGTATTACTAACAATAGTTATTAAAGCGTCGGAGGCCAGTAGTTTGCCAACGCTGTATCCTTGCACAGCCATCAGCGTTGAAAAAGAAAGACGTCAATAGTTAGAGTGTATAACTGGGTGACATAAAGTAAATTACAGGAAAATCGTGCAACGGAAATGCGATGCACTTAAATAGAATATGACAGGCGGAAAAGCTACATACATCTTTTGACAATTGCGATAAACGTAAGATGTATGCCGTTGAGGAATCCATGGTATGCGTGAACAGACTACGAAGATTCATAAATTCCCGGCATTGCACAACCGTTTTCCCAAACGTATTCTCAGACACAGCTGTGAGCACGTTGGGTTTTGCAACGGTGATGAAGACGTTATAAGCCTCACTGTGGAAAATCAAATGCCGTGCAAACGAAACGCTTTGTGACCCTTACATGTACACATATTCATCTTCCCATCCGTGCGTGCGTTGCTGAAAGTAGGAGGAAGCTCTTCCTCTTTGACGTACGCCGCATGATTTGAGCAACCGGACACGGGGAAGTGTGAATCATGCGCTTGACGGAAAACAAGTAAGACACAAAGGGAAATGCGGAGAAGCTGTCTAAAGTCTTCTATACGTCAGCGGGCAGATGAACCAGTGTGTGCACGTTCCAACTGTTCTCGTTGGGAGCATAAAGATCAAACAATTATGTAAAAAATATATGAATTAAAGGAATAAGGACATCCAATAAGGCAGTGTGAAGGTAAAGTGTGGCACAAAATATAAATAGCAAATAAGAGCTCCAAAAGGTTATGATAAAAAGACTCAGGCAATACCCCGGTTAAACACGCTGGTCCGGCGTGTAGCAAAAACTGACGCAACGCAATTGCCTTCCAAGATCGGTATCCCTCCAGTACTCGAAACGTACGTGGAAAGTCCGATGTCCGAAAGGTCCGAACTCATGCAAACTTTCGTTGGCTAAAATCAATCGCTCCCTGTGTAGTCGAAATCCACTGTCCACGGGTGAAGAAGTTCAGTTTTTGACCAACCTGCGCAGTGCACTCAAACAAACTGAACGCACATAGTCAAGTAGGAAGTCTTCAACCCAGTCCACGTTCAAAGCAGCAAAAGGCTACGGTTGGCTGACATTCCCTCGTACGGATGCATTAGTCCGCAGCGTGCTATCCGTAAGTGGGTATGTTACCTTGCGGCTCATATAATCACCATGTTGGGTGCATTTGTCACAGCTGTAATAACCCGAGTGTTCGTTCTTGCGTTTCGCCTAAGCGCGTTCAGCGGTATCACCGATAACGGCTTTCAGGTGGAGTAATCCTTCGCTTTGCAAGAACGGATCTCATAAATCGTGTCGTACAGATAATCGTCTACATCATTCGGTTATGAGGTCCCACAATAACCACCAACAATGAATGGCTTTGTGAACAGTGGCCTTATGACACGACACAAGATCGGCCATATATGCATCTTGCATGCAATAATAGGTTTAAATGCTTCAATATGCAACTGATAGTTCACAGTGTCATCAGCCGTAAGCGGAAGAGGAGTGCATGAACGCTGTAAAAATCTCAGCAGACCAACGTAACCGTACGTGACCGGCGCAACCACCTGTATGCGGGAGTTCGGTGGAGTTCGCATAAGCTTCCGGTTATCCTTTGGCAAATTTGGCATCCACGTTTGCACAGCCCCAACAGCCGACGAACAAAAGTCGCTGGTACCTGAGGTTTTGCAATCAGTTTTCTCAAGTTTTGGACCAATTCATCCGGGTACATGTCACCTTTACAGCAATTGGTGAAGCTATCAGATGGCTGCACTGTGTAAGCAACCATAAGTAATATATTTTACAAATCCTCTTACCCTTTTGTCGTGTAGCTGCTGACAACAGAAGCAGTTCTTCGTAGCTAAATCCTGACGCCATTCTTTTTGCTGCATGGTAAACGGTGCTATGAGGCGGAACCTGTGCAGTTAATTGATAACGTTTTGACGTGGCATGATGAAACTGAATACAAATGTATCAAACAAGCTATAATTGGAAAACCTGATAGGTGTGCCTGAGGAAACGCATTAACAAGGGAGCTAAAAAATAACGCAAAGCCAAGCGGTATCAGCAACAAACGTTCCAAAACCGAAACTGTGCAAATAAAATGACCTGCCGATGCATTTAAACAGCAGCATTTATGGTCAAAGAATACCACGTATAACGCACACCAACCGTTTATCTATTAACAAATGTTAAGCTAAATACATTTAGCTGCATGTAACGCATTAGTACCGGCACTGGTCTCCTCTCCAGTTTGCTACGTTTAGTGGTACGATTGTGCTACCCGGGGAGAAGGAATAAAGGAGCTGCGGTTCGCAAATCTCCAAGAGCCATTGTCGGTAATACTGTCCATGTTTGTAGATATACCCCTGAAAGAATTAGCTACCAAGGCAGAAGCTGCGTTCGCACATTTTCCGCCGTATACGACCAGTACCTCCGGTGACGTATTCTCACCGATGAAAACGGAATCCCATATTTTCTACCAGTCGTCAGGCCCATCTGACCCTTTAGACGGGGAAATTGCACTAATTCGCAGCAGAATAGTAGCAATGGAGGCTTCGAAGCGGCGTGTGCCATGGCGAAATGCTGACCACCTTTCCCTGGCAGCACAATCGTAACAGTAAACGTAACGAACTGGACAACATTCCATTTCAGGTATTAATGCATTACTTGAAGGTAAAAGCATTTTTGACATTTGTTAATGATTGATAGATTGGTAAGCATTTTATAAATGATATCATTTGACCATTGCACGTATAGTTTAAACGCATCGGTAGGTCATCTTATTTGCAAGTTGTCAGATTCTGCATCTGCTTGTTCAGGGACCGTCGAGTCCGCCACTGGCGCCATTTTGAATACGGGCTGTTGTTCACCAGGACAACCGGTTTGTGAGGTTGCTAAATGTAGGGGATTAATTGGGGTAATTTATTGCCAAAGTTGTTTCTAAGGAGGTCAGTAACTCCAAAAAAGCCAAAAACCTGTAATGCACCACGCTTAACTGCAAAGTTGTATAAAAATAGAAAAGTTAATATATAACGGTAGGCAAGTGGTTAAAAAAGGAACAGAATGCAATAAATCGCTTAGGGCTGGCCGAGCTGCGTCTCAATAAGATGAACAAAGTGGCAGCAATTATGGTAAATTTTCCAAAATATGCTAGTGTCGAAGCATAGCAAATGGTTTGCAAGCAGGGATTGGTTGGCAGCGGAGGTTACCTGTGGAAGTCATAACCGTGTAATCGAAATGGTGACCAAAATCATTATTAACTGCTAGCTAATTGACTGCGTGTGTGCAAACATGTCTCCTACCCTTAACTGACGAAAATAAATATAAATATATATATATATATATAGTACGTATATGCTTATATATGTATGCATATATAGGTTAATGAAGGTAGTAAGGAATAACGGTATGTTCGTAAGTAATAAATGCATACGTGAATTAATCTTTGTGTGCAAATCCATGTACTCCTGTCTGTTTGATGCATAATACACGCGAAATGGGAGATTGGAGACATATCGGCAATGTTATGTTGCCTAAAAGAAAAATTGTGTTTAATTACGAATGGCTTTTGTGGTATACAATTGTGGACGCGGAGGAATGTTATATTTACTAGTGGGGACTGCAACTGTTTGTTATTGTAAGCATCGTACTTTTTCTACTAGGTGTGCTAAATGGAATGATTTTTTATGCAGCAAGATGATTTCGCATGAAGTAGTGTTATTTAGGCATCGAAGTCCAGGATTGCTCATTTCGGAGCTTAAGGGGTTTTGGGGGAGCTGGGATTTTATAAACATTTAAAATCGTTTAAAGCATGTTGCCACGGGAAAGGTAACGGAGGTCATCTGTTTTATGTGGTGAAGTAAAGAAGATGGAATTCGCTAAGTATTCTGTGTTCATTAATCTTAACTGAAGATGTAGCTGGTTTTAGGTTACTTATTAGTGCCGCATTGTAATTATAAAATAACCGGCTGCTGGGTAAACTAACCACACGTACTGAGTAGGAAGTGAATATTTGGAGCGACAGATTGACAGTAGAAAGGGAACCGACGCACCCGAGGACGTTGCACTTATTTACTCCGTTCGCGTAACGTAGAGCGTGATCGTATCAGGTGGGCAGAGGGACGCTCAAACCAAATGCAAGTACTCTCGTCTTTGTGGGATGCGTTGCAAAAGCTCATCACGCAGCAAACAAAAATACTGTAAAATGGTTCATCATGTATTATTACGGTAAGAATTGAGGGTGCTAAGAGGTAAACATGCCAAAGGCCCAGTGAAATAGGTAAACAAGGTTTACGAAGAATGTAGGGCAATAGAGGCAGGTTCATCGTTAAAAATTATCACATACGTTGTACTTACCACCTTCTAAATGGCTGAGCATGTTGTCCGCATTGCTTACCGTGGTTCGTCGCATGTCAAGATGAAGGAATTGGCCCATATATTGTCTGCAGATTACGGAACAACCCACTGAATCTTGTGAGCTTGTAGTCCGTCGCAAGGAATGTGCAGCTTTTGCAGGTTGCCTGTGCGATGTGGGCCGACAACGCACAGTGATTGCGGGGCCCTGAAACGAGCCCTTGCTCCGTTCTCTAAGGGCTGTAAATTGTAGACGGAATTGGAAAGCGAAGAAATACCGGATCGGGCGCTATGACAGGTGACGACAAATGCAGGCACGTCACAGGTTAGCTAAGGGCGATAATGATGACGGCGGATTGCAGCGCACCTGTACTACGTCTCTGAAAAGGAGGGCATCATTGAAATGCGATGTTACCTTTGGCTCGCATTCACTAACGCCTTATATAGAGGTACACTTTAGCGAGGGAAGGGCGCATATGTACTTTGGCTATGAAAGGTACGTACCATTGAAAAGCAACCTAACGTTTGTACATGTATCACTGATGACCACTCAAGTGGGGCGAAAACGTAGGAAAATAGACAGGGGCAGGATTCCGTTTGACGGCGGCGCATGTTATTATGGTTGTGAATTGGCTGTCATTAATGAAGTACAAGGATACCTGTAACTAGGTTTAACAGATGCATCGTACTACAGTCGCTGTACGTCTGAGGAAACGCAACGGCAGTGGTTAGTAGGCTGACTAAGGGCGGTGCAAATCACTGTGACTCTGCAAGAGAAGCGACCATGGCAATCCAATGGTACCTGTGCCTATGTTTCAACAATGCATCACATGCGGTTGGCAGTACGGGGGCGTAGGCGCAGTGGCTGAGTTAAGTATTAGGGCAAACAGAGGAGCGTATTACTTGGGCTGTGAAAGGGGTGATCATTGCAATCCAGTGGTAGCTATAGCTAGGAAACAATGATGCATCACTTGCCTGTGGCAGCATGTGGGAAGAGACGCAGTGCCGCTGATACATGATAAGGTGCTGGCGGATAAGCAACGGTGGATGTAAATTGTTCCGGACATTAGGAAACCGGATGCAATAAAGGTGATGGACGTTTGAACCATTCAGCAATGTTTACGCCTAGTTGAGTGAACATGTATACAGCTCGGAACCCAGCAAGCGTTAACACTGAGAAGTGGTTTCGCCAGCCCCTTAAGAGGCCACCGTGACGGGTCAAAATCAATGTAAACCGGACATGGAAAAAAGAACTCCCTAGGCAACACAAACATGTAATATTCTTTAAAAGATATGTTACAAGCAAGCCAGTTGTGTGTAAAATACGCAGTGATGTTTAGTCGCGTGGCATTCCGCACCAGTCTGCAAGCGACGTGACGGTCAGAGAATGCATGCATTCGAAGGGAAATGCGCGCGTACTAAAAGCCACGTGTGCAGGCATAATACACAAACGGAAAGTACGACGAAGTAGGGATGCTGTGTCCCATGTTAAGTGGAGGCGGTCCAGTAGTGCCGGAACACTGAAGTGGGCACCACAAATAGACAGGGGTTCTGAAAGAAAGGTTTCGTGGAGGCTGAGTAATAGTTCTGCAAAACCCAAATAGATGGCACGCATACACAGCAGTTCAAAAAGGCACATGGGAACAGCCGAGCCACTTACCGTAGGAGCTACGGAGTATATATGTGGCGGCAAATGTTGCGTGGAGGCTGACGTGTAGTCGCGGATAAACCATATGGGCAGCACGGATAGCCACCAGCTCTAAAAGGCACTTGTTAAGAGCCAATATACTTACCGGAGGCGCAGTGGAGCATATTGGCGGGGGCAAAGGTTTTGTGGAGGCTGAGAAATGTTGTCGTGTCACTCATATAGGTGGCACGCATACGCAGCAGTTCAAAAAGCTACATGTGAACAGCCGATACACATACCGGCGGGGCTATGAGGTATTTACGCGGCAGCAAAGGTTGCGTGGAGGCTGAAAAGTTGTGGCGAATAACCCAAATGCGCAGCATGGATAGATATCAGCACTAAACGCCATTTGTTAATAGGCAATATACTTACCGGAGACGCGACAGAGTAAATAGCGGGGGCAAAGGTTACGTATAGGCGGACAACCAATACCGGAACAACTTTAGGCACAAGGATTCCGAACTAAATGCATACACGGATGGAGTGGAACACGAAAGGCTGTTAACAGACATCCAGTGAACCGACCCCACAGCCTTGAATGATTCGCACTGCAGCGTCACTAGTTATTTTCGTAGCGGTTTCCGGAGGTGCGCAACCGATACCGAGGACAAACCTGGCATCATGAAATCAACAACACCATAAGGCATTGGTCCTATTTTCGGACAGACAGTGGGCGCCGAAGTAACTCAGCATCCTCCAGTAGATGGCTACCGATGAATCCAACCGAGGCCAAACCCTAACTAAGGGTCTTCCTTCTTCTCGAGCAACTTATCGTTGGGCCACCCCTCATCTTGGTCAATGCACATGCCGTGTGAACAAAGAAGGCACATCGCGGGAGTCGGTAGTCTGACATGCTCAACACGTAGCCGAGCCATCGTAGCATGGTGCGTGAAATGAATTGTCTTCCGCGCAATTAACAACCATCTCAAAAAGCTGCCGGGTGGACTGACTACCATTCACAAGCTGTTGCCTGAGGCCGTTCAAGGTAAGCCAGTCGATCTCTGAACGGGTGTTTCAAGAGTGAGTACAAGTGTTTAAACGTTATCCGCATGACGTATGCAATCTGTGTAGAGGTTGCACGGTAAGTACAATCCATCTGCGAAGGTGTAATGTTCACGCGTACTGATGATAAGGGAATCCCCAACGGAAATGTTTACGAGGCAAAACTCTATTTTCCGTCACTTAAAGCTCCAAAGAACCGCAAGGTTCCGCACCTCAAAGTTAACTTCCCCGCAGCAGTGCATACATGTGTATGTCGGCTCACTGTTGTATGCTGCACAACGTTGATGGAGCCATCGCCCGCTTACTTCGCAACTTATGCAATCCACTTGCAATTCCCGGAGTCATCATCCTCTTGCTGACACAGAGCGCAAACCGCATCTTCAGCAGCCGTTGGCCTCCTTGTGCGCCATAAGTTCGTGCGGTGGCGTCCTGAAGTTCACCTTTTCAGGGTACGGAATTTCAATTGCCCTGATATCATGCTAGGACCCGGAATCGCCACCACAAGGGTATCAAATTGACTTACGTTTGTGACGCGTACAGCGACTGTAAATAACCCTCGAAACACAAGGACTGGAACGAGAGGAAAGTCCCTTGAGTTTTAGTTGTTGAGCGGATAGTTGAGCCAGGAAATGGTAATGTGTTGGAGAGTTGATACATCTAAAACGAAACACCCGAAATACCCCTGACCAAACAATTACTGCCATATTCCCTGCACTAGCAGACCACATGGTGTAGATCACGTGAAATAAGAAAGAAGTGGCAAGAGAACGAAAAATAAAGGGGAATGGAAGTCAATTAAATAAAGGAAAACACCAACGAGTGAGGAGAATGATAACAGATACTAAAAGTTGGAAGTGGGATATGTTCAGGAGAAGGTAAAGGTTTCGTGTTGCCACGCAAGAGCGCCTAACTGACGACCCAAACGTTTAACTGTAGCCTAACTGACTACAATTTCTGGAACCAATTTCCGGCGCTCGATAACTCTACGCGATAACCGAGTTTCCGCACTGTTCCCGTTAGAACGCGGTTTGTGTAGGTTCATCGGATGACCGCGAACAAAGTCAACGTAGCCGGGTTAAATAGCCAGCTCAAGTCCGGTCCAAACTTCCCTGTCAAACTACCTGGAAGAGCTTCACAAATATGTCGGCAGTTAAGACCCCAAAGGAACCGCATATTAACCATAAGGTTCTGAAACCCCTACTATCGGCCTTCTTCCAGTTGTCACCAGAATGCAAAGACGATGACTGGACGACGCGTAGGTCTACATGGTTGGGAACAAGGAGAGTTCGACCACCCCGAGTACGTAGCTCGCAGGCAGGAAAGTTGCTCCTATACGATGGGAGGAACAAAGCCTAATGAATGGGCAGAAGCCACAATGTAGCCCAGTCCCAGAGTCTGTCCAGGGCATGCTGTTTGGATGCAGAACCCCCAGGAAAATTTACGACATTCCATAGCCATTCCAGTTCATACAGAAATTTTTTGCCCTGTGCGTCATGCGAAGGTCCAACAATGCAATGTTCTCTATGTAAAGTAACGCTAACACAGCGCATCTGTGTAAGCGGAAGCCACATACACCTCGGAAGAACACTGATGGCGGATTGACAATGGTCACTAAGTAACCAAAGAAGTACGGATTTCCATAAGGAAATCCAGAACGTGCGCACTTACCGATTGTATGCGTTTTTCATAGGGAAAACTTCATGGCACCACAATAAGATTCTGTTTTTTGCAACCCTAAGGAAATGCAACGTAACGTACGTAAAACGTAACTTACCCGCAGCAGGGTGTACATGTGTAGGCGGGCTCACCATGGTATGCGGCACAAGTTCGATGAAGTCAGCGGCCGCATACGTCACAACTTATCCAAGCAACATGTTCGTAGGTCCCCGAGGCGTCATCCTCCTACACACACAGTGCGCAAACCGCGCTGTCCCTATCTTCATTAGAGGTCGCCCTGCTTGCACGCCATGTATATGTGCCGTAACCAGCGGATGTTCTCCTTCTCAGGGTACGGAATTTCAATTCCCGTGACATCAAGCTGGTAACCCCACCTCCACCGCACGGGCTGTCGGAGGTGCCGTTCGTATGTGGCGCCGACAATCATTGCAATCAGCGTGCTAAACACCAGCCCTGCCACCACCAACGGGAGTGCTTCACCAACATGCGTTTCCGGTGCATTTCCGCTGGTCGAAGAGGTCGTGCCCGTCTACACACGGGTAGCGGCATCGGAGGAAGATGCCTCCACGGCTTGGACGATAGACAGGTCCTCCCAGGATAACCGTTGTAATTGTTCTGCCTTCGACGATCGGGCGAACACCTTCACGTTACTGTGAGTAGCCAACAGCTCAAGCATGCATGCCACTATGCTCATTGTGCGGTAGAACTACTCCGTGCCCATACTCATTACATGCGCCTCAAAATCAGCAAACATATCCCGAATGAGGCGAATTTTGGTGGTCCGGTCAAGCAATTCAGCACTACGGCATGGCATCTGCGTCACCGTCATGGTTCCTTCTCTTCCTCCGAAAGGGCCGACACGGCTACACTTTCCGCTGACAGCACCCAAGGGCAACCGTGATGCACCACCCCCTCGTCGTACGCGTGTACGCTTGCCACGTGTATAATGTGCGCAATTAGATGCGCCACTGACGATTAATCGACATCCGCATGGGCTGCCATTCTCAATGACCACGCATCGCATGCGCTGGCGCTCGTCATCCAACAGCCAATACCCGCCGTCTGGATTCACACTACGAATGTGAACTAGAAGCCAGTGCCGCACGTACTGCCGCCGGGCATCTGCCGACGCCCTCCTGAAACTCACCTGTGCACTGCTTACACCCAGCACAACATCGAGCATACCAAGCTGATCTCTCGCAAGCAATGCTCCCCTCCTCCAACATGCCGGCACAACGCTGCATTATCACCTAAAACAGGTGCAGTAGAGTTCACCGCTCACTTAAAGTTGCTTTCAAATGATTATTTTTATTCTCAGCGTGAGTTGTGCTGTTACACCCTAAAAATAGCACGTGTCCATCGAATGCGCCGCCCAGTTAAGCCGCCAAGGGATCCACGTACAACGAAGGTATTGGAAGCATTCAGTGCTGCGCAGGGATATGCCTTCCATAATCAGATGATAATGTGAGCAATCGTGAGTGTACAACAACGTGCGCGGCAGGTTGAACGGAGCCGCATTATCCTCATTGTTACTGAACGGAAGGTGTGAACAACGCCACTGCATGCCCCACATGACGTTTACCCGGCAGAGTAAGATGTTCGCAGTGGGATAAGCATTGCCAAACGCTTTCGCTTGCGCAGCGCACTAGTCCATCAACGTTTGAGCACCTGCAACCCCGGGGGTCAACTCCAACATACCTCTCACTGCCTCTTCGTAAGTAGCCTCCGTCTCATCCGGCAGAAGCAGGTAAAAGTAATTCATACAAAGGCAGCTACCGTCCAGAAACATGCGATGCCATATGGTGTAACTTACGCAATTGATCTGATATGTGGCGTCCGCCAAAA
>CALYDF020000240.1:0-26342 GCA_944474145.2 Dicrocoelium dendriticum
GATTTTCAGAAGGGCGTCGTCCTTGGGAGGATGCTTTGTTCCCCAGTGTTTCGAGAAGTTGTGGGGATTGGTAACGGGGTTGTGCACTTGACCTTTGGATGGCATAGCGCTTTTTGTAGGGCCGACTGGGCAATAGCCTACCAGGCGGATAGTTAGTTATTAGGGGAATCACTGCGTTGATGCTGCGCGGGCTGCTCATAGTTCCATTTTGCTGTAGTGACTAGACCATCCTCCGTTTGTGAAAACCGCGGCATTTGCTATAGTTCTGGGGCTTAACAGCATCGTTGGGCGTCTCGAGTAGGTAGCGCTTGCGCAGTGATTGGGCGGGTTAGATCAAAAGCTGCGTGGAGGGCGACGTTTGTGCTCGGAATGATTTCGACCTCACGCGATCTATCGGTACAGAGGTTGATTGGTGCTTATCAGCTATTCGCTTGTGTCACGAGGACATTGCTTGGGTACGATTATCATTGGTATGCTTCGTAATGCGAGGCGTGCCGTTTTTCGGCTTTTGATCTTTGTTGGTAGTCGTTGGGTTGCGAGAGTAGTTTCGGCTTTGCACGTGGGGAGGGAAGGGAATTGATCAGCGAGAAGTCTACATTGATCGGTTCGGAATCTGGGTCACTCATGTCGGAGGCGATATGCATTGACTCAGCTTCTTGTATCGTTAGTTGGGACGAGTCTGGAACGTTGGTTGACTTGTTATCTATTAGGGCTGTGGGGCTTGAGTCGGTATGTAAGGCTGTCTTGAGCGCGTGACGCAGGAGGGTTAGGTCCAGATCCACGTTAGTGCTTGTCGTAGAGCAAGCGGGAGCTCTGGCAAGCGGCGATGAACCATAATGCTGTTGTCTTGCTTCGGTATTAGTATCCGGCAGGAAAGCTCTTTGCAGCGGCGTTAGATCAGGCTTGATAAGAATAGTCCCAATGTTTGCGTTTGTTCGTAAGGTAAATCGATTTGTTATGAAGCGTGTAGCCAGTGCTTGAATTTTTAAGGCGATAAGAATAGGGAAATCACGACTGATCTTTGATTTTCTGAGCCAGTTACTCACGCACGTGTCAGTAGGGATGTTACACATGGACGTAAGTAGGTGGGTGACTTTCTCCAAAGGCTGTTTATCTGGAACGTTGAAGACGATCACGTTTCGGGCACGGCGGGTTCGCTCGTTTATCTCAGTAGTGATAGTAGCAAGCAGGGCGCCGGCATCTTTGGGCGCATCAGCTTTGCCATTTTTCCTTATTCCTGCGAGTGGGGCCAATGGCATAACTTTTGTTAGCTCCGTTTTGGTATCGGCCATTTCCTTTTTAAGAGCAGTTGTTTCAGTTGTGATTGCACTGATTTTGTTAAGTGCATCTTCCAGTGGGTCTATAAGAAGAACACTACAGGGGCGCAGTTTATCCAGGTTTTCTTTTGCAGCAGACCGGTTGGTTGCCTTAACCGCGTTTGCGTGCATGAGGCAGAGCTGTGATCGACAGAAGCTGCAGTACTCGAATGAGTACTTCTAAGTTTGCCCCGGATTTTGGCGCGGGCGGCTTTACCTTTCCTTCCATTTTTGTTAGTCATTACGGAACAGCACAGCTTCATAATTCCTGTTCCAGGAACACTGTTTTGCTGTATATATGATTTAAGAACCTTAAAGTATAGCATGCCAAAATATTTCAGCAACGCGCCTAACTACTCTAATGAATAGTAGCTATTTGGACGTAAATAAAATACGAGTATATGTTCCTTGTTGGTAATTACAAATGCATTAATGTTGTTTGGTGTACAGCTGCTGGGGTAGTAGGCGCCCACCATGAAATCTTCTAGTTCCTTCAGGCGATATTGCGCTTTTGTTCTTTTGTTGTGCAAGCTACGCAGAGCGGTAGTTGTGCCGGTTTTCGTTGGAAGAGGATCCAGTTCACCACAACTTTACTTTAAATTCCGTGGACCTTTCTGTCCCGCTCATTTGCCACAGTTAATGGCGCGCACATGGAAAAATTAAAACTGGCGGAATTATAAGGGATACGAAAATTTAAAAAATACTCTCCAGAAATGCATATGAAAATAAAATGGATTTGTTAAGAGACATACTAAAGCGGCGTGCTACACTAGAAAAATACGAATTAACAAAAAAATATAGCTAAACTTTTCTTGCATTGATAATGATTTCTAAAGCCAAATTTTAACCTGTGTAAATCTAAAAAGTAAACCCCTCTAAAAGGCTAGAATATGGCGTATAGTATAAAAATAGACTGTTCAGAACGGGTTTTAACCGCTGAGTACATTAAGTGTAACAACAGTGCAATAAGTGCAGTAGTTTGCAAGATACTTGCAATTGGATGGTGTTCTACGAATAACATCGTTACGCTTTTTCGATAAAAATGGCTTTCTGCTTTGCAGGCAAATAGCAAAAAAGAAAAAGAAATGTAAAAAACAGCGAAGCGATAGACGTGCTAAATTGGTCCGGAACTTCTTGGGGATCTGGGATTGGACCGAGAAAGAGTTTTTGCCCGGGACAGGACATAACCCACAAGGACCCACAAGGAACATCGCTGTACAACAAATGGATACAAATGCACGCACTACCACGACCGTTGTCCATTAATGCTAGCAATACACGAGGCCTTCACACTCCTGGAAAGTATACATAAACCTGAAAAATCCAGACACGAGAATCTGACGTTTTGCTCACCTGGACACGCAAAGATAACTAAGGTCTCACCCTCCATGGGCCTCAGCCATTATGGCCGCCCCGACCAAAGATACCTGATCAGCTAACAGAGGAAATTGGAAGTCAATTGACTGCGGATAACCGAAGATGAAATCAGTCGGCGAGCGGCTCTGCCAGTTTTACATTAGTGTACAAACGGATTTCTGACAGTGTCCCAGGAAGTGGTGGGTTTTCGCCTGGCAAGCTTTTTCCCCATAAAATGCCACAAAGGTCCGCTTAACAACACTGCAACGTGGCGAATGTGACTCGCCACCGAATAAAGTCACTGCCCACAAGTACATACTGCCAAGTCGATTAGAATCATAAGTTAATGTTTTACGGACACGTTCAAGAGTAAGATATTCCCTGCCTACATGTATCCTTTTCACTACACATGTAATGCCCAGACTGTTTACACCACGCACGCTAGAACCCAACTTGTCGTCATGCATTGAAGGCTTTATTCCTCATGATTAATTTTACAATTTCCAAAGCCTGTACAACTTTCGGCTTACTGCCGACTACCTACATAGCAACGTGTTTGTTGCTAAATATAATTGCACGTGAATGCTGATCACGCCTGGTTTGGTGTGTCTCGACAAAGTCGAGATATACTATTTATTTATTTATTTATATAGCCCGTAACCCACTGCAACACCTATGTACGTCGTAAGTGGCCGTAAAGCACACTTTGCAGACATACGTACTAAAGGTAAGCAAATAAGCTATACTTTTGCGCGAAAACCCCTAGAAATCCAGTAATGAGTATTGTGTGCATGGGAATTCAAGACCTTACAAATAACTCACGGTCAGAAGGCCTCAGTGTACCACTTTTAGTAGATACTGAGCCACATAAACCACTAGGAATATAGAGTGTAGTGTTTTTAAGCCTCAAAGAGGTTCTGAAGTTTATGTTAACGCTGCAAGAGCCAGATCTACCTGAATGACACAAAAGACCTTTGGGATCATTTGACACATTTTGGCCTGGAAAATACACACATCTCTTGGCTAAACATCGCAAGTTTTATCTCTTGGAGCCCCTTTGCTATATTCATGAGGCCATGTCTCCAACGCCAGTGCGCTAGAAGAGCCTGTCTCTAGTAATAAAGAAATGAGTATAGGAAAATTTAGTGGCTAGCCAGCCGAACAACCGGCTGGCTTGCCGAACAACCTCCTCGTGGTGCCAGCCGGGTGGTTCGGGTAAATCCCGTTCCAGCACATGGGTCGGTGGCAGGGTTCCAGGCAAGCATTCTCCCTATAAAAAACCACAGGTATCCGTTTAACAACACCGTGACGTGAGGGATGTGACTCACCAATAAATAAAGCCACTGCCCCTTCCCTTTCCGGAGGATCATTTACACATCACGAACGTCATCCGATGCAAGGCTTTCCATTGCTTCGCCCTTTGATGGCAAACACAACGAACAAAAGCACACAGTCACATTTACATACTCACACAACGTGGCCCCCTGCCAACTACACAGTTAAACATACTTTTACATGTCAACACACACATAAATTCCCATGCCATTTGGCAAAGTGCACTAATTTGTGCAACTGCTGATCATGCATGTCTGTATAATAATGATCTCATCCTTGATGGTGTGCCTCGAAATGACGAGAATAAACTATTTATTTGTTGATAAAATTTATCAAAATGCTCTGAGGCGTGAAAGCTATTTGGGTCTACATTGGTGGGGCATTACCAACTCTTCTTCTGGGGCTTGCGCTTGCTCGAACATGATGCATTATTATGCCTCATGTGTTGATGCAGGCCAATGTGCAGGTCTTTGCTTAATTTCGAGCCAATTGTCTCCAATTTTAAGTTCCGAAGCAAGTGTCAGTTAGTGACGACCTCCGAGATGCCAAGCGTAAAAATTAAGTCCAGTGTGTCACGGAGCGTCGTCATAACGTGGACTTGTTGGATTCAGTTGTTGGCATATATGGTATCAGCAAATCCCCTGTATCTGAGAGATGCACTCTGGCCATCCCAAGGTATTTTGCATATTAAAGTCACCACCCACTATCTTGTAGCGTGGAGACATTGTGGTAACATCAGGGAGGAGGCATATTAGTTCAGTACTCTTGGCTTTAGAAGCATGTGGGGATTGTATATGCAACCAATTAGGAGGGCAAGTGTACCCACTCAACTGGATTCAGGTTGAATCCTTAGCGTCTCCAATTGGTAATAACTCAACGTCGGACGCAATGAAGTCATCCCGTAAGCAAATAAGGCGTCCTCCTCCGTGTTGGTGGGCAGTCCATTGCTGCACGTCGTGTGCCCGGGGTATTTAGGGAGTTTCAGGGGTGCTTTAGGATTGTCGGGTCTCCGTTATCAGATCAAGTTGTAGAGAGGAGATAAGAGCGAAGGGGCTGATGTAGTGCATTTTGTGGTTTATGGACCTTGCATTGATAAGGAACATATTATAGGTAGACTGCATGCGTCTTTTAAGAGCGTGAAGTCGTGGTCCTGTATAGTATCCCTGCGATCCACAACGGTGGAGGCAATAAAGGTTGCAACAGATGTATCGCGTGCAGTTACTACACATGTTGCGGTTGTTGTCTCACAGCGGTCTGGGGATGAACGGAAGTGCCTAGCCAAATACGTTATTGTGAGCCCAAAGGTTGTCCGCTGGTGAGCTCTGAGACGACTGCAAGCTTAGGGTTTGGTAAGGTAACGGGTCTAACTCTTCATCCCTTTGCGCAGAACTCTGTTTGAGTTTTGCCTCTCGGCACCAGTATCAAGTATTTTAGCTCATATTACCGTCTCCGTCTCTCATTCGGCGGTTCTTCTGATCCAAATCGCAACTCTTCAATCGTGGTCTAGGTACCCCCAGCGACAGCGTAACATCCCAGTCCTCACTCGATCCCCTACGCTACTGTGTCTTTTATTCGTAAACCTTTTGGACCAGTCCGGCCTCTGAGGCTCCAAATGCCCGTAGCTCTTAAACTAATGCCTCTCTTATTTTGCTCATCGGCTGCCGGTGACCACGGTGCTTATTGGTAAAAGCAACAGCCTCAGACTTGTCTTCGTCTGATGCATCGTCTGTATGCTTGATCCTCCCCACCGAAATTGAAATTTTCGGTCTCCGTTTGAGTTTCGCCTCTCGGCTCCACTACCAAGCTTTATAGCTCACAATAACGTCTCCCTCACTCATTCGGCAGCTCATTTGGTCCATATCGCAACCCTTCAATAGTGGTCTATGAACCCATGGCCAACGCGAAATCCCAGTCCTCGCCAGATTCGCTTCGCTACTGTGCCTCTCATCCTTAAATCTTTTGGACCAAACCGGTCTCTGAGGCTCCAAATGCCAATAGGTATCAAACCCATGCCTTTCTTCTTTTGCGCCTCGGCTGCCATCGACCAAGGTGCTCATTTGTAAAAGCAACTGCCTCATGATTATTGTCTCCGTCTGTTTCATTATCTGTATGCTTGGTCCCCCTTACCGAAGTTGAAATTTCCGGTCTCTTATTGAGCATTGCCTCTCGGCTCCACTACCAGGCTTATTAGCTCACATTAACATCTGCCTCCCTTATTCACATGATTGCCTATTCTATTCCCTCTATTGCCGCATTCTACTACCACTTCTCGACTACACCGTGCTCTGTGGTGTTCAGGTCAGGTCAGGTCAGGTCAGATGGACGATAGCCGCTTCCCCTAACAAGCGTCCAGTTCTTGTGCCGGTAAGTGAAGCGACCCCCGGCACTTCGACGTTGGATTGTCTCTTCTTGCTTCTGCAATGTAATGAAGCAAGAACAAGAGCAATCTCTGCACTTTCATATGCCAGCATCAAAGTACACTACATATTCCAGTACAACTACAATATCTCTGGAAAAAGGATGGACCAACAATTGTCTAAGCCACTTTCGAAGGCTTCTACGGTCTCAGACTCCACTAAATCAGAAGGAAGTTTATTCCGGAAGTTAACTACTCGGTTCTTAAAAATCTTTGCCCTGATGTCCAAACGAGCTCTGTGATGTTTGAGCTTCAGGCTATGCCCGCGCAGATGGTCTGACGTAGGCAACTCAAACAAATGGGTGGAGCTAATGCCACCAAGTCCCTTAATGATCTTAAACGTCTGTAACAAATCCCCTTCCAACCTACGCCGTTCCAAGGAAAATAATCCTAAGCTGCTTAGACGATCTCCGTAAGACGTCCCTCGTTGACCTTCATTCATCCTGGTCGCAAGTTTCTGAATCTCTTCTATACAAATGATGTCACTCCGGAGGTACGGTGACCAGGCCTGAACACAATACTCCAGATGTGGCCTGACCACTACTTTATATAAGGGCAGGAATACTTCTGCTTTAGTGTTACTCAGCGCCGTCCTAAGACGAAATAACTCGTGTCGCGCTTTATTGGCAGCATGGCAACACTGTGCCGAAGGCTTAAAATTGTTGTTGTTGCAAGTCCGTTTAGCACCAGGAGCCTACGTAGTTTTAGGCACAGTGCTGTCTGTGCGGTTAGATATGTCGCTCTTTGCATTTTACTAGATGAGCCGGGCTCACGTCGAGTAAAGCCGGTATTTTCGCTAGGATTCGTCGCAGCTCAACTTATGCCACGTTTCAGCGGCTTGTAAGTAAGCTGGCTCAGCAGTGTTTCATTGCACAATTGTTCATGGTTAGCTATGAGGGTACGTGCTACTGCCTCCTACTTTGGATTGGGTTTGATGGGAGCCGAAAAGTTGGTTGAACACTTGGCCTTTCGTTGACCATTCAGTGCATTCTCTGCAATTCCATTAATCGCAACGATCGCACGCCTAGATGCCTCCACCGATATGTCGCCCGAAACATGGAACAGTAGTGCGCTTTACAATCCATTCTCGCAAGCAAATTTATAGGGTGCTATGGCCTTCGCTTTCCTTATTTCCAATGTTGGTGCCGTTGACCACAGCGGCTCAACCGAACTCGGTGGTATGGCCCATACACTGCGCCTTTTGAATCGAGGCATCGACGGCTCTGGTTTCTGAGTTTAGGGTATGCTGGGCTCGCTTTAATCGACGTAGAATTTTTCTAACAGTTCCGTGTCAACTGGACTATTTAAAGATTGCCTTAGAGTTTCGCCAACCGTCGTCCGTTTTGGTATAAGGGGTCCATTTGTGGCAGCAGCTGAACACTTAGTATTAACTGAGGCCTTTCCCATGTTGTTCTCAGCGTGGCTGTTTGATCCATGTATGCGGTGACTTCATAGATAGTACTAATCCCTTGGTCTGCAGATTCTTCCAAAGAACCAAGCAATCCAGTGTTCATATCGGAGGAAATGTCAAGATCCACAGTAGATGAGCCACTTAGGTTCATAGACACCGAACAATTGTCACATTTCGCCTGAACACATCTGGGCTGTGCAGAACTCTGTCTTAGACTATCGTAACGGCGTTGAAAACCTGTGCTTGCTGGTACTAACTTTAAGTCAACGAACGTCGGGCTGGTTCTAGATTCGCTGTGATAGGAAAGAAAGTTGAGAGCCAATCGCCCATTATCTAACTTGACTAAAGTGGGCATTGGTTGTTTGAAAGCCATTTCCTAGGCCTCGTGCAGCTCAGAAGGTTGTGCTCCCAGCCACGCAAGTTCATCAGTTTTGCTGGTTAGCCAGCTAGCCGGTTGGCTAGCCAAACAACCTCCTCGTGGTGCCAGCTGGGTAGTTCGGGTAAATCCCGTTCCCTCAAGTGGTTCGGCGGCAGTGTTCCAGGATGTGGTGGGATTTCGCCTGGCAACCATCCTCCCTATAAAAAACCACAAGTATCCGTTTAACAACACTGTGACGTGGCGGATGTGACTCGCCACTAACTAAAGTCACTGCCTCTTCCCTTATCCGGAGGATCACTCACACATCACTAACGTCATCCGATTCAAAACATTCCATTGATTCCCCCTTTGATGGCGAACACAACGAACAAAAGCATACACAGTCACATTTACCTACTCACACAACATGTCCCCTTCCAAATACACAATAAAACAAAGTTTTTGTCCCAACACACACATACATTCCTATGCTACTGGTCAAAATGTACTAATTTTGCAATTGCCGACCATCATTGTCAGTAATACCATGATCACGCCATTGATGGTGTGCCTCGCAATGGCAAAAATAAACTATTTATTTATTTATAGATAAATAAATAGTTTAATATAAAAGTTTATAGCGACAGGCCCAATCAGGCATGATCAGGGTTTACAGGTAGTTATGTTTCACAACGATACTTTGGGTTCAGTTGTGCGTAGTGCAAACGGTCAAGGCACAATAAGTGCAGTGAAATGGTATATGTAGAGGGGCGTATCATATCCTTGCACGTGTCGGGAAGAAGTTGTGATATGACTCTAGTCGACTTGCTAGTATGTAGTTGTGTGGAGTGAATTATTCAGTGGCGAGTCACCTCCGCCACGTCGCAGTGTTGTTAAACAGACATTTGAGGCTTTTTATAGGGAGAACGATTGCAAGGCGAAAACCCACCACGTCCTGAAACACTGCCGTAAAGCATTTTAAACACCAATGTATAACTGGCAAAGCCGCTTGATAACTGATCACGTATTCGATTATTCGCTTACAATTGGCTTCCAATTTCCTCTGTTGGCTGGACAGATATCTCGATCAGGGTCGCCATAATTGTTGAGGCCGGTTGAGGATGAAAGCGTCACGAACAGACGACTTGTTGTGTATCCAAATGAGCAAAGTTTCAAACCTCCTGCTGTCTGGCTTTATCAGATGTATAATTTTTGGGAGGGTGAAGCAGTGACCAGCTCTCCATACTGGACAACGGTTGCGGTAGTGGTTGCAGCTAACTCATCACCATCATCATCAACAGCAGTACATCAGCCATTTGAACTGACGCTCGGCTGCCATACAACCATGAGAACCTATGAAATAAAGTATAAGGAAAGGGAAAGGGGGAGTTATTTGAAACCCTTATTGCCCTAAACAAACATTCAGGGTCAAGGCGCCTACACCTTGTGTAGACAACATACCGTCACGAACAGCTGGTTATCTTGCAAAGATAAGGGAGCAACAGCGAAACAGCCTCTTTGGGCTTTAACTGCCACGCGTCATAATCAGCCATTATCTAGCAGGTAACTCAGCATTAAACACACTTTAAACAGGCAATCCGATTAGGAGACGGCGGCAGACGCGCCGCTGGTGTCGGTTGCGAGCCATGTCCTGTAAAGTCTCGAGCCAAGCACAAGGCGCGTCACGAGGACTCCAACCCGGAAGGCGAGCCAGACCAACGGCACCCAGTTTGGTCGTCAGTGACTTCGTTTCGCGCTGCCAAGTCAACTTCTGTCCACCTCGAGCCTTGTGCCATCCTACACCTGGTAGACTGAACAAGACCCTCCTAGGTAAGCGGTGACCAGGCATACGTAGCACGTGCCCGAGCTAACGCAACTAATTCAGTGCTATCTGTTGTTCTAGGGTGGTAGCATGATGATCACTAACTAGTACTGGCCTGCGCACATCATCGTTGCGGACACGCTGCTGCCGTCCGACACAAGCAATGCTTCGCAGACAACGATGATCAAAGACTTGGAGGCACCTCAGATCTTCAGACCGAACGGGCCAATTTTCACTACCATACATCAGAATGAAGCTCACTGTGGCCTTATATACACTGGCATACAGACGGAGGGAAAGTTCCTTCTGTCGCCAAAGATGCTGCAGGTTCACGAAGGCAGCCCTAGCCTTTCCAATGTGTGAGCTCACGTCAGTTTCTAAGCGCCCATCATTGCTGATGCAGCTGCCAAGATAAGTGAAATGTTCAACCACCTCGAGTTCCTTGTTAGCAAGCGTCAAGGGGTCATCAAGTGGCTGGTGGTCCTGCGGCAACACTGCACTTTGAAGGTGCGAAGTGCATACCAAATAATGGGACTACTCTAGACTCAGGGTTGATTGTGCCGCCGCAACATCGTCGAAAAGCAAGACGAGCTCGTCCGCATAATCAAAATCAACTAAGCTTCCACCAGGCAGCACTTCAACGCCTATATCTTTGGATTCCGTAGTGAAAACTGCATGATAGAATCCACGAGGAAATTGAACAGAAATCGGGAAATCGGACAACTCTGACGAACGCAACTTGTGGTCGGAAAGCTATCCGATAGTTCACTGTAGACCTTGACGCGGCCTGTGCCGTTCGAGTATACAGCACGAAGGATGTTCACATATTGCGTGGGAACACTTTTCCGCGCAAGTAGTTTGAATCGAATCGATCGGTCGACTGTATCCAACGCACCCTTGCAATCAAGGAACACAGCTATTGTCGGTCTGCGGTATGCATGGCGCTGCTATATCACCTGCCGCAACGTGAATATATGGTCTATACAGCCACGTCCTGGACGGAAACCGGCCTGCTCTTCCCTAATCCAAGATTCCCGTTCCGCAGTGAGGCGACGGACGATAATCGAGGCCAGTAATTTTCTCAGAAGTGACGTTAGACTAATACACATGTGATTCGCATAGTCTGTGAGACTGCCCTTCTAGTATATTGCCACTATAATCTATTCACTCTAATCAGCCCGCACCCACTCTTCCATCCAGATACGTTCAAATAGGGAGATCATTGCGCTGCCCTCCATCCTTAAATAGTGCAGGTGAGAGGAACTCGGGTCCGGCGGCACAAAAACGATTGAGGGATGTGATCGCGTTTCGGACCTCGGTCTCCAACGGTGGCTCTAAACTAACAATCCATGGCTCGTCCAGCATTACCCTAGTAAAAAGAGGTTCGGAAGCAGGGAGCTAGCTGAACCGATCTTGAAAGTGTTCCGCCCAACGGGCCAAACGGTGCTCCTTATTGTGTATCAGCTTGCGGTAATTGCCCACCGCTCCTGCCTCCTCCATTTCTTGAACCCGACTGGTCCACCAGGCTTCCTTGTCAGCGCGTAGGCTCCGCTTTGCTTCACGTCTAATAGCCCGTCTGGTCACAATGTGTTTAGAACCAGCAGGGAGGTGTCTTCTAGATTTCAGTGGGTTTACCGACCTCTTGGATATCCAATGGATAGTGTGGTGACGATGGATAGTGCCACATGTAGAGGCTCCTGCGTGGTGCATGGCGACAGAGGTCCTAGTTCACTGAAAGTCAGTGTTATTAGGACAAGGCAGCTAGAGTTCGGTATGCAGTGCTTCTTGGTAGGCTTGCCTGACTGACGGCTGAGACAATTTCTCATTTTCCAATCGGAGGAGACGCTTGGTGCGCCTTCCGGTAAATTTCATGGAAAAGGACAGCGTACTAAGGCGTGATCAGAGTTAACGCAGACATATAAGTACGAGCGGCAATCCAGGATAGAACCACGTCTTCTTTAATTTATGGCTATTTGGTCAATTTGGTTCCATCGCTGGCCAGCTACAAGAGGAGGCAAAGTAGCGCTTCGGCGCCCACTGTGGCTAAAAGCAGTGCTAATAAGCAACAACTGGTGCTCCGCACACAGTTGCAGCAGACGCCCACCGTTGTCAGTCCGTTAGGAGTAAGGCCCATAATTACTACCCTGCTAACCTTCTGAAAAGCTCAGACGCCCTACTTGTGCATTTATGTCCCCTGCAAATACTATAATAATTGAACTAGCAGCACTGCGTAGTAGCGCGTTCAGTTTGTGGTTGCAGTTAAATCTATGAACTATAACAATGCTCCATATAGGTCCTTGTCGGCTATTACGTCCGTCTTGGGCAAAGCTGTTCCTCAGTCCAAGCCCAGATGTTCAAGAAGTTCCGGACCTCGGAGAAAAAGGAAAGTGAGGGACAACCGAGAGAAGACCGCAAGATCGGGCGCATAATTAAACATTGTTAAAGCCTTATGTTACAACCTTTAGAGTTAAGACGAAATCATGTACGCAGTGCAAAGATGATTATGCTGAACGTGCCTTGTGAATGTCCTACAGAGCCAACGAAGGATGGGGAGATTGCTGTCGTCTACGTAGGCAAGAGCTTTGTACCAGTAGGTACTCCACGACGTATCAGTGTAATATGAGGCTACGATTGTTTGGGGAGATAGGAAAGTTAGAAGACTGGTGTTGATTAAATGGTGAATGAACAGCACGTAGCCAGCCTATTATGATAGAGAGCGCAGAATAAGAGTTAAAAATAAATAAATCCAAAGGTAAATTGGTGGTAAGGCAGCTGAAAGATTGGATGCACACATTCTAAGAGAATAAAGGTTATAGTGAAAAGGAGTGGCTCCTAACAAGCTCCAGACATTCGCAGGGATGCATGGAGCCTACGAGCACTAGCTGCTGCTAAACAGAAGTTCCGAAGTTTAAGTCGATCGACGGACAATGGCGCTAAAAGCGATTATCAGTGGCCAAATGTAGCTATTCCATTAAAACGGTTGGTCCATAGTGGATACCTACAGTGTCACAGAATACATCAAATAGCTAGCGAAGGCAAGTGATGCAGACATGGCAGAAAAATATAGGCAAGAAAGATTTAGTGTATCCTAGCGAGCTCCTGATATGCGCAGATGTGCATGCAGCCTACGACGAATCGTTACGAAGCGGTGAAGAAGATAAGAAGAGCGACAAATAGTGGCTCTGGGATAGAGCGTATCGATGGCCAGCAACGGCATCTGGATTAAGCTTTCTAGGTACTGTTGGATATCTACAGTGACACAGAATAAGTCAAAAAACCAGCAAGGGTATGTGATGCAAACAATCCAAGAGGGTGAAAATTGGTGAAATACGGAGTGGCTGCTAGCGCAACGATCCAGGTTACCTACAATAACGCACTTCCGCTGAAAAGAGGCAACGACGGTAAGGCGAAGAATTGATAATGTCACTAGAGGGAAGAGTAGCGGTGGATAGAAATGGCATTTGGATGAAGCCATCTAATTACTAGTGGCTACCTACGGTGTCCTAGATTTATTCAGCAAACCTATATGACACAGCCACTCTCAGAGAATAAATGTTGAAGAGATAAAAGAGTGGCTCCCAGCAAGCTCCGAGTATGCACAGAAATGCATAAAGCCTACGACGGAAATCTGCTGCTAAACAGAGATGCCAAAGGTAAGACGATGAGCAAATAATGGCGCTAAGAGTGAGAATATCAGTGGTCAGCAATAGCATTTGGATGAAGCCTTCTAGTTACTAGTGGATGCCTACAGTGTCCAAAACTAAGTCAGTCAACCGCGAAGGCATATGACGCATACAGTCTCGAAGTATGAAGGTTGCAGAGATAAGAGAGTGGTTATTAGCAAGCTCCGAATATGCGCAGAGCTGCATAGTGCCTACGACTACTAGTTCCTAATAGGCAAAGATGCTGAGGTTAAGACGAGCACCAGATGTTGGCGCTGTGAAAGACTTCCGGTGGTCAGATGGAATTATTCCAGTACAAAGTTTGGTCGCTAGTGGATGCCTGCAGGGCCACAGTATACATCAACAAGCCAGCGAATGTATGTGATACTGACCTTCTATATGATTACAGGATGGAAAAACAAGGTGTGTCTCTTAGTAACTCCATATATGCGCAAAGATGTATGGAGTCTACAAGTAATCGCTGGGGAAAATGTGATGAAGTTAAGAGGAACAACAGATAATGGTGTCAAGAGCGTGAACCAGCGGACAGAAAATGCATCCGGATTAAGCCTTCTAGGTATAAGTGGATACAGACAGTGACGGAATAAATCGACAAAGCAGCGAAGGTATGTGGGGCAAGCAATCCGAGAATAAAAGTTGGAGAGATAAGTATTGGCTCCTAGCGCAAATATATATGCTACCTACAATGACTCGCTGAAGCTGAAAAATGGTAACGTAGCAAAGATGAAAAACTGATAGTGATACCGGGGGGGAAGAGAATATCGATGGCTGGCAATGGCGTATGGATGATGCATTCTAGATGCTATTGGATACATTAAGTCTCCCAGAAAATGTCAACAAACAGCAAATGCATGCAACGCAGACAGGCCCAGAGAGTAAATGTTAGAGGCATAAAAGAATTCCTTTCCGCAGGATTCGGCAACACGCAAAGATGCACGGAACCTATAAAAAATAGCTGCCGCTAAACCTAGGTGCTGACGGTAAGAAAAAGAAATAGTAATGGCACTAGAAGTAACAGTGCAGCGGTAGCAAAGAATGGCGTATGGAGAAAGCCTTCAAGTAACTGTAAAATTTTAAAGCAAGTTAGCGCATTGTACCAAATATTTGGTATGGAACATTTCCAAAATCTCGTGAAGTGCTTTCAGGTTAGCGAGGATAAAAACGCTGTTGGGCGTCGTTTACACTCTCATTGGTCATGGGACGTTAGCCAATAGGACACCGGTTGGAAGCTCCCAGCATAAGCGACTGACAGTCCGATGAAGTGGTCGAGCACAACCTTCTGTTCCAGTTTGATCTTTATTTAAAGGAAACCTAAATGAGTGGTCTCTAAACTGAAACCATCTAACGTGCAGCTTGTGATGCCTGTCCAAGGAGGAGATCCTAGCTACCAAGTGACCGAAGCCTAAGCCGTAGCCAGTGCGAACAGCAATACTAGCCAGCACATGAATCGGTCTACCCATAGCGATTGCTAGTAGCCACGTGGTGGTGGATTACTCAACGGCCTAAGCATGGAGACTTGAATGGACAATCTTCCGACTGGCATTCCACAGTTCAGCAGTAGATGATTTGCGCATAGACAATTATGTGCGACCGTTATTACAGCGGTCATCAAGCAAATTGTTCCCATTGAATTTGGTAGAACAACATGAAGCTAAACAACGAAAGTTCTACGCGTGCCTGCTTCTATCATAGTTGATGGCTAAACACCAACTAATAGGATCCCAAGGGCACTGTTAACACGAAGTTAATGAGTTTAGGTTCCTCTTCACACACATAGGCGAATATGTCAATCAGTTATCGCTTCAGTGTCTCCATGTATGGCGTTATGTAAAGGTCATAGGAACATATGTGTTCCTAGGACAATTAAGCTTCACTTCCATACGGTCGCCCATACGTGTTCAGACGCTTTGACATGTGGCATTCCGATTGACACCATTAGAAGCACAGTCAACGCACATGGAACCTTCTTATTACGTACATGGACTGGAATGCTATCCTCATGCAATCGGCATTATGCAGCAAAGAAACACCTAAAGGGGCTACAACGACTACGGTATTTATACACGCCACATCGTCCTGCTAGAAAAAGCGCAAGGCTGACAATTAGTGGCGACGAACGCATTTTACTCTGGTAATTCTGGTGAGTACATGGAACAGACAAACACTGTTGTCCCACCCACGGGCGTTCCTACAATGTGTTTGCAATCATTTACAAAGGCAACAACGCACACTATTCCTGCTATGGACCACTGTCGCAGCTAGTCTTAGAAGCAGTCATGCGCGCACGCCGTGACACAGATTGTTATTGACTTGGCAACTACTCGAAAACAGAGTGTTCTTAGAAAGCAGGTAATTCCGGAGACATTGCTGAAGGAGAAACTTGCCCCTAACTCTATACTTACTGCGCGTATGCAATGCCCGTTGGCAGATCATTTCAGAGCGTTAGGGTCACTTGGTATTTCAAGCTTATCAATTACTTGGAAGTAGTGTAAATATCAGGTTGAAACGCTGGATTGGCTTGCATTTTACGACCTTATGTTAACGGCAGTTTCAGGGGTCCTAAAGCGATAGTTGCTTACCAGATTGGCCAAAGGCATGGAGACGAACGAAAATAGCCAAAGGTCGTGTCACCGCCACAATAGGGACCCTCTTCTTTGGAACAATGGCTACAGCTCCACTGATGGTCTTACCTACCCAGCGAACTTGACCTTAGTATACAATTTGCCGACGACCTCAGCAGTACGTAGCAGCACTATTAACATGAGTGTACGGCCAACTTAAACAACATAGCGCAGGAACCTTGTAGCTGTATAGGTTTTACAATTCTTTTTACGAACAAGTCCTAGCTTTACCTTCTTCCTACAAAGTACTTTATTTTTCTGATAACTTCACCGTGCCTTAACAAACGCAGGTATGTCTCAACCGATACTGGGCTGCTATCGATTCTCCCGATTGCTCGCAGTGGCACAATTACGCTACGCATATCGTATCACGTGTGGCCAGATAGGCAAACGAGCACGGAAGACAACCGTGCAGTAAACCCGCAAGCCTTCTAAACTTCTCTTCCAAAAGCCTGCAAGGGTTGTAGCCTCAACACCAACAAGCAATCAGCTTCTTATGACTACTCAATTAGACATCATCTCGCTCGTGTAGGGCTTCAAAGCTTCTCTTCCAACAGCCTGCAACGGTTGCAGCTTCAACAAAAGCTACCAATCCGCTTCTTATTACTACCCACAGCTGTCATATTGCTTGTGTGATAGCGAAACCTTACGCCAGATTGGCAGCATGACAAATCACGTATTACGTTGATAGCTGTTCAATATCGGTTAGGAAATACCCGTATTTCTTAAGGCAGTGTGTGGTACTCAAACAATAGAGTACCTTGTACGAAGGAGGTAAAGCTAGCACTTGTTCGTAAAAGAATTGTAATACCTATACAGCTACACGGTTCCTGCGCTATGTTTAGATTCAGATTCAGATTCAGATGGACTGGAACGATAGGAAAATCCCTTGAGTGTTCCTTCTTGAGCAAATCGTTGAGCCAGGAAATGATAAGGTGTTAGTTCTTGATAGATCTAAAACGAAACACCCGAAACACACCTGATCAACCAACGACTGCCCACGTTCCCTGCACTAGCAGTCCGCGCTGTGTAGGTTACGTGAAGTAAGAAAGAAGTAGAAAGTAAATGGAAGATAAAGGGGAATGAAAGTCATTAAAATGAGGGATAACACCAAAGAGTGAAGATAATGACAGAATAAGAACTAAAAGTTTGAAGATGGATATGGTCAGGAGAAGGGAAAGGTTTCGTGTTGCCACCCAAGAGCGTCTAACTGACGCTCGAAACCCTTAACCGTAGGTTCACTGACTACATTTTGTGGAAGCGAGTTCCAGCGCTCGATAACTCTACGCGATAACCGAGTTTCCGCTCTGATCCCGTCAGAACGCGGCTTGTGTAGCTTCATGGGATGACCACGAAGACAAGGCAACCTAGCCGGGCTAAATAGCCAGCGCAAGTCCGGCCCAACCTTCCTTGTTAAAATGCGGTAAGTAAGGATTAGGTCTCCTCGAAGCCGTCGGTAGTGCACTGAATACATACCCAAGCTAAGTAGACGCTCGGGGTACGATTGCCCCCGTAACCCCTCGACCAATTTGGTACCTACTCTCAAACCCCTCTCAAGCTCCATTTTGTCCCGAACAAGGCAGGGCGCGCAAGCCTGGACGCAGTATTCCAGATGGGGCCCAACGAAAGCTGAGAACAGCTTCACAAATATGTCGGCAGTTAAGACCCCGAAAGAACGGCGTATTAACAATTACATTCTGAAACCCCTGCTAGCGGCCTTCTTCCAGTTGTCACCAGAATGCAAAGACGAGGAATGAACGACACCTCGATCTATCTGGTTGGAGACAAGGGGAGTTCGATCCCGCTGAGTACGTAGCTCGAAGGCGGGAAAGTTGCTCCTATACGAAGGACGGAACACTTAGCCTGATTTATGGGCAGTAACCACAAAGTAGACCAGTCCCAGAGACTGTCCAGTGCAGGCTGTATGGACTCAGAACCCCAGGAACATTCAAAACATTCCATAGCTTAAGGTCATCAGCAAACAATAAGGATGATACCCCAAGCTCTCCAGGGAGATCGTTTACGTAGATGGAGAACAGCATTGGTCCGAGGACCGAGCCCTGTGGGACACCGCTAAGGACCGCTGCCCTAAAGGATAAGCTGCGACCCACACGTACACACTGCTCTCTTCCCTGCAAAAACGCAGATACCCAGTGAAGGGCGCGGCCAGATACGCCGTAGGACCTCAGCTTATGTGATAGCCTCAAGTGGGGTACCTTATCAAATGCTTTCGAGAAGTCTACGAAAAGCACATCCACCACGTGGCCATTGTCCACCGCCTCGGCCCAAATTTCATGAGCAACCAACAACTTGGTCAAACACGAAATTCCCTTCCCGAAGCTCTGTCAGCCAATTCCTTTTCGTACACCAGCCAAGCTTTCCTTAAGTGTTGTTTACACCTATTTCTAGCCTCACGGTACCTAGCATAGGTGCTAGTTGATGCAGCCGCACGGTAGGTCCTCCAGCACCTAGAACGCTTCTGGAGCAGGTGCTTGCCAGTGGTATCTATCCACGGCTGCCGCGCCCGTGTCTCCTCTCTCCTCGCAAGCGGGATGTAGGGAGTAGACACTTCCGTGAGATAAGATTTAAATTTATCCCAGGCCGCCTGAACCGTATCAACCACCGTGGTTTCGCAACGCATCCCAGCAGCCTTGATACGCATTGCCTGATAGTTAGCGCGCCATATGTTTGGAAATGGCTTAGCAATGCTCTGGTGACGCCTGGTCAGACTACACCTGAACGATAAACAAACATGGTCACTAGCACCTAAGGGGAGCCGTAAGTGATGTCCCTACGAAGTCTAGTGACTTGGCAAACACTAGATCCAAAATAGACGGGAGTTGGGCGTCCATGTACCTAGTGGGTAGGTCCACGAACTGATACAATGGTACTTGTAGCGTAAGCTCAAGTAGATCTGCCCCGAAAGTACCTTCAGCCGAGTTGCAAGAAAGATCCGCCCAGCAAACTTCTGGTAGGTTGAAATCCCCCAGTATCAAATACCTGTTTGCGGATTGGGAGCGAATAAATTCAAGCACCTCTTTGGACGCACTTCCAGGGCTTCTATACACAAGTTTGACTGTAAGTTGAGCTGAGGAAGTGTTAATCACTACCGACAGCGCTTCGACAGTTTTATCTGCCGTCTGAAACATATAGGTGCGTGGAACGTTAAGTTCACACCTAACGTAAAGCGCAACGCCCCCGTCTTGTCGGCCAACGAAGCAATCACATCTAAATAGTGCGTAGCCAGGTAGATGTACTTCACCGTCCGTGATGTCTTGAGACAGCCACGTTTCAGTGAATGCAAATATATGGGGATGAGACCCATCTACAAGCAGACCTATCTCGCACATCTTATTCCTTAAGCTCCGCACATTGCTTAGCACTATCTGAAGGTATTCGTAATGTCCAGCCTTGGGTCGTGCGATACCAGTACTGGCACTGGTAGGACGGAAAAAGACCGCCGGCTGACCACCCGAAAACCCACCAACCGGAGACCTTGTTCACCAGCCGCTCGCCTGGTTTTGAGGTCTTTAATGGCCTCTTTTAGCTTCAGCCTATCCGCTAATGGGAGGTCTGGCTGAACACTAACATTAGAACCCTTCAATTTTGTTGTTTAAGTTGGCCGTACACTCATGTTAATAGTGCTGCTACGTACTGCTGAGGTCGTCGGCAAATTGTATACTAAGGTCAAGTTCTCTGGGTAGGTAAGACCATCAGTGGAGCTGTAGCCATTGTTCCAAAGAAGAGGGTCCCTATTGTGGCGGTGACACGACCTTTGGCTATTTTCGTTCGTCTCCATGCCTTTGGCCAATCTGGTAAGCAACTATCGCTTTAGGACCCCTGAAACTGCCGTTAACATAAGGTCGTAAAATGCAAGCCAATCCAGCGTTTCAACCTGATATTTACACTACTTCCAAGTAATTGATAAGCTTGAAATACCAAGTGACCCTAACGCTCTGAAATGATCTGCCAACGAGCATTGCATACGCGCAGTAAGTATAGAGTTAGGGGCAAGTTTCTCCTTCAGCAATGTCTCCGGAATTACCTGCTTTCTAAGAACACTCTGTTTCCGAGTAGTTGCCAAGTCAATAACAATCTGTGTCACGGCGTGCGCGCACGACTGCTTCTAAGACTAGCTGCGACAGTGGTCCATAGCAGGAATAGTGTGCGTTGTTGCCTTTGTAAATGATTGCAAACACATTGTAGGAACGCCCGTGGGTGGGACGACAGTGTTTGTCTGTTTCATGTACTCACCAGAATTACTAGAGTAAAATGCGTTCGTCGCCACTAATTGTCAGCCATGCGCTTTTTCTAGCAGGACGATGTGGCGTGTATAAATACCGTAGTCGTTGTAGCCCCTTTGGGTGTTTCTTTGCTGCATAATGCCGAAAGCATGAGGATAGCATTCCAGTCCATGTACGTAATAAGAAGGTTCCATGTGCGTTGACTGTGCTTCTAATGGTGTCAACCGGAATGCCACATGTCAAAGCGTCTGAACACGTATGGGCGACCGTATGGAAGTGAAGCTTAATTGTCCTAGGAACACATATGTTCCTGTGACCTTTATATAACGCCATACATGGAGACACTGAAGCGATAACTGATTGACAAATTCGCCTATGTGTGTGGAGACAAACGAACACTCAATAACGTCTTGTCAACGCCACATTTTGAAGCCCATTAATTTTTTGGGTCATCAACTGTGGTCGAAGTAATCAAACTTAGAATTTTCGTTGTTCAGCTTCAGGTTTGTCTATTAACAATAATGGAAACAATGTCCCCATGATCTTTGCATTGACAATCGCACATAATTGTCTATGCGCAAATCATCTATTGCTGAGTTGCGGAATACCAGTTAGAAAATTGCCTTTCTGTGCCACGATTGTGACCATATGGAAGAAAATCTTAGTTGTCTTGTGATTACCTAATTTTCTTTAACTTTAATATAACGCCATACATGGAGACACTGAGGCGGTATCTTGTTAACGAAGCCGCCCTTGGTTGTTTACTCAAACGAACGCTCATTGTCGTCGTGTTAACGGCACACTTGGAATCCTATTATTTGGTGTTTAGTCAGCAACCATGACAGAAGCAAGCACCCGTAGAACTTTCATTGTTTAGCTTCAGGTTGGTCTACCAACTGCTTTGGTACAATGTCCTCCATGACCATTGCAATAACAGTAGACCAAAATCGTCTAAAATCCTAGCAGTTATTGCTGAACTGCGGAATGCCAGTTGGAAGATTGCCTGTCCAAGTCTCCATGCTTAGGCCGTTGCATAAGCCACCACCTGGTAGCTGCTAGCAATCGCCGTGTGTAGACCACTTCATGTGCTGGCTAGTATTGCTGTCCGCACTGGCTACGGCTTAGGCTTCGGATCACTGGGTAGCTAGGATCTCCTCCTTAGACAGGCATCACAAGCTGCACGTTGGATGGTTTCAGTTTGGAGACCACTCATTTAGGTTTCCTTTAAATAAAGATCAAACTGGAACAGAAGGTTGTGCTCGACCACTTCATCGGACTGTCAGCCGCTTATGCTGGAAGCTTCCAACCGGTGTCCTATTGGCTAACGTCCCATGACCAATGAGAGTGTAAACGACGCCAAAACAGCATTCTTAGCCACTCTAACTTGAAAGCACTGCTCGTGATTCAAAAGGTTTTACGCTCTGAGCTTGATACAATGCGCTGACATGCGTGTAAAATGGTATAGTGTATACTTACTGTGTCCCCATTTCAGTCAACAAACTGCAACTATACATGAGACAGACCCTCCAAGGGACTGAGTTTTGGAGGGAGTAAAATGTGGCGGCAAGCACGCAACGAAAAGTCGCAGGAATGCTTGGAGCTTGCGAAAAATAGCTGCTGAAAACTGGTCACTAAATCAGCTGCGCTGTAATGTCAGCAGTCCAAGAGAATAAAGGTTGCAGGGAAAGAGTGCATCCTATCGGGCTCCGGATATTCGCAGTGTTGCATGGATCCTTTGGTGACTAACTTGTTGGACAGAGAAAATGGTGCTAGAATAGAGCCTGATGGAAATGTTCTAGGACTTGGTGAATCTTCGTCTGGCAAGCGTTTTCCCTACAAAAGCTACAAATGTCTGTTTAACAACCTTGCGACTTGGCGGATGTGACTCACCACTCAATAAAGCCACCGCCCGAATCACACCTTTGCAAGTTGACCGATACCACATTTACAAATTCTATGCGTATATCTGCTCTCGCACGAACACGCCTACATATTTGATTAGTGACATGTCACTATTCTTAAATATTTTTCAGCTTTTTCCTCACGGTTTACTCACCTGACCCACACTGTGTGCACAACCTCATCGGACTAGTTCCTCATCAACATACTCCACATTAGTGATCTGATTCTTATCTCTATATCTCGTTTCTGTGGACATAGACTTCTTACAACCTTTGGGCCATATGGGCCTACACCACTGTCTCCAACTGTACTACTCCCGCTCTTGGTGCTTCTAATCCTGCTATCATGTACAATATTGCAAAATGCTGATCATGCCCAAAAGACGTGCCTCGCTTTGTCGAGAATAAAATATTTATTTATGTATTTATCATTAGGCTGGTGGTGATATTCGATTAAGAATTGCTCACCAGTGGATAACTACTGTGTCACAGTATAAGTCACCGAACAAGCTTAGTTGTGGTGCAAACGGTCCAACAGAAGAAATTTTTGAAATAAGTGTTGGCTCTAAGCCAGCTACAGATGTATGGAGCAAGCAACAACTCATCATCATCATCAACATCATCGTCATACCCGTTAGCTAGAGGTGGGGAACACCTCAGTTACTGTGCCGCAATACACAGAAAAAGAGAAAAAATGCAAATGGTATAAGTCGATTGAGCTACCGGTAACGGATTGGCATCGTACCGGTAAGCTGACAGCCGGCTACTGTGCATCAAAAGAATACTATGCGAAATTATATAAAGCTAAATAAGGAGATCGTTGTTGGAGGGAGAGGCGAAGAGGGATAGGGTGGGACAACGAAACTCACAGCACGAACGCCACTGAGGTCGGCTCCTAGCCATAGCAGCAAGTGTATCCAACCAAACGTGTTCATCGTCTTTCGGATCCCAACCAGGGAGCCGAGACGCTCCAACCGAGACCAGCTTCGAAGTGACGGGCTTCATTCCTCTCAACCAGGTCATCGCTTGGCCACCCCCTTCTTCCATCCACACCCCAGGGCGCACAAACAACGCACGTCGCGGAGTCGGTGGGCTGGCATGCGTTACACGTGGCCGAGCCATCGGAGCCTGGTGCGTGAAATAACGGTGCTGAGCGGGTCAGTTCCTTTTCCTGGGCCATAAACAAGGCGTCGAACACGCTTGTTGCTCACGCGGTGTTCCCACCAGATGTGAGCTAAATTACGAAGGCACCGGTGCTCGAACGTAACTAACCTCTTCAGGTCCGTAGCTTTAAGCGGCCAGGTTTCACAACCGTACAGTAAGGTCGAACGTACCGCTGCATTGTACACTCTACCCTTCAGGGTGAGAGTGATGTCGCGCCGGCGCCATAAGTGGCGAAGGTTAGCAAAAGCGCCCCGAGCTTTCGCTACACGGTTTCCTAATCTCATCTTCAATCCCACGGGCGATGATAAAACTTCCCAGGGATTTGAAATTTTGAACGACTTCTAGCTGATCCCCACCAACGGTCAGCGTAGGAGGCGGTCCAGACCAACCTTGGAGGAACGTTTTGCGCTTCGAGGGTGCAAAGCGAAGCCCGAAGTGACGGACAGCTATTGCTAATCTTACCAGTGCCGTTTGACACGTTTGTGAGCTGTCACAGATTAGGGCAATGTCATCGGCATACTCCAAGTCGAGAAGTCGTTCCCCTGGGAGCAGACACACACCTTCAAAGTCATGTCCTGTGAACGCCATTTCCATGACTTCGTCAATAGCGAAGTTGAAGAGGGAAGCTGACAGCGGGCATCCTTCTCTCACGCCGCTGGAGATATTAAAGAGCGACGACAACTTGCCGTAAGCCTTCACTCTGCCCGGGCTACGCGCATATAATGCTCGGATAATATTCACATATTTCTCAGGTACACCTTTCCTGAGTAGACAGTCCCAAAGTGCATGTCTATCCACCAAGTGGAATGCACCTTTACTATCAAGGAACACGACAACAGTGGGCCGCCAATATATGTGACGGTGCCCCAAAAGCTGACGCAAAGGGAAGATGTGGTCAATGCAGCCACGACCTCACCGAAATCCAGCTTGCTCTTCACGAATCTGGCTTTCACGCGTGTCAATCAGTCTGTGAAAGATTACAGAGGCAAGCAATTTAAAGGCGATGGAGAGCAGACTGATTCCTCTATGGCTGCCGCATTCCGATCGTGAGCCTCGCTTACAAATTGGGACTATGATGGAGCGGCTCCAATCGTACGGACAGTTTTCTGCTCCCACAGTTTGCCTAGCAACTCGTGTAAATCATCCACAAGAGCAGGTCACCCGAATTTGAAGTGTGCTGGAGTAAGATCATCAGGTCCAGCGGCTTTATTGAACTTCACCAGTCTGATCTCACGATCGACTTCTGAGCGAGATGGTGGATCCAAAGGAACAGCTCACGGAGCGGGGCGATCATTAGCCGGCGAGAAATCTAACAAGTCCAGCCGATTAAATGGCCTTTCAAAGTGTTTAGCCCAACACTCTAGGCGTTTTGCTAAGCTGTGGATGGGCTGTTCACTCACATCACAAACTGCTTCACTAACACCAGGTCTCCTGCTGTCCGTTTCCCGTATCAGACGGAATAACGCACGATGGTTATCAAGGGCAGCGGCAATTTCCATCTCTGATGCACGATGAGACCACCAGGATTCGCGATCTCTCTTCAGGCTAGCACGTAGTTTCGCCCGGAGCTCTTTGCGAGTTTCATTGTGTTCGCTTCCAGCCGGAATATGCCGGCGAACATTTATAAGTTCCAGAGACTGTGAAGAAACCCAATGTCCATGTTGGTGATTAGACAAAACACATGAGGATTTTCCTGCTGCTTGTAAGATCTGGTGAATGTGAGACCATTGACCTTCAATTGCATCCTGTGTGCTTCATCCAACTCGCATGACAGCGTACTTCGATACGCATTCAGAAAAGTTGGCTTTGCCAGCTGGCTGGTGTCAATGCGCTCACAGCGTCGTCGTGAGCGACCGTCAAAACGTATCCGCAGGTCAGCACATACAAGTGCATGGTCGGTGTCCACACCTGTGCTCCAAATCGAGCGACAGTTCTGGACGCAGCCTCTCCATCGGTAACTTATCGCAATGTGATCCATTTGCGTCCAAGGCTGGTTCGAGGCTGGTGGGCGCCAAGTCACCCTCCGGCAGGTGCTGTGTAGGAAATTAGTGCTCGCAAGAAATAAGCGAGCCTCCTCACACAAATAAAGTAACCGCTCCCCGTTGTCATTACGGAGGCCTACACCATGTTGGCCGCCCAGATGCACCTCATCAGTGGATAATTTTCCAACTTGAGCGTTCAAATCCCCAGCCAGCACAACGGTGTCCGAGCATCTTCTGTGGCGAAGAAGTTCGTTCATTTGACGTTAGAAGTCGTCTTTTACCTAGTCATCGCTACCGTTTGTTGGTGCATAGGCAGCGATAACGAATAGACACCTGTCAGTCCCACGCAACTTCAAAGCATTGCACGAGCCAGCCAATCGGACCTCACACATCCGGCTACTGATTGGAATCTAATCAACCAGAGTAGCTTCAACCTGGGGACTCAGGGCAATGCCAACACCGGTGCTCCAAGCTGCATCGTCACCGGATAGAGGTAATGAGAGAGTACTGCTAGTGTCACCTGAAGGGGCAAGCAACTACTATCTGTTGCCAGAGATTTGACGAGCTTAAGACGAACGACGGATAACGGCGCTAGGAGAAGGATGAGTGGTCAGCAATGGAATTCGGATTAAGCCTACAGTTACTTGTGGCTCATACGGTGGCACAGCATAGGTCACCAAACCAGCCGATCTGTGATGCAAACAGTCCAAGAGATTAAACCTTGTAGAGAAGG